>CM070108.1:2740000-2935000 GCA_036178185.1 Liparis tanakae | reverse complement strand
TTTATTTATTCATTATGCCCAAAGTTCACTCTGAATTTGGTAAGCACTGTTTTAAATTCGCTGCACCTGCTGCTTGGAATACACTGCAAAAAACTGTAAAGTTAAAGCAGCTCATCAACTATGAAACGTTTAAGACTCGTGTGAGAGAAATTGGAGCGGCTTCATAGCGCACTTGTTCTTGTTTTGGTGTAAATCCGGAGCTTTAGTCCTGTTGCCTTATCTTTTTTAATGTATTTTATTTGTGTTTTGTGTTTTCTGTTGCGTCTTGTGACTGTTGACATTGTTCTATGCTGCTGTCTTGGCCAGGCTTCCCTTGAAAAAGAGGTCATTGTATCTCAATGGGACTGACCTGGTTAAATAAAGGCTAATAAAATAAAAATGTGATAATGACTAAAGAAAAGAAAATTCACTATATATATATATATATATATATATATATATATACAGGGTTCGTACGGTCATGGACAACCTGGAAAAGTCATGGAATTTTAAAATGGTCATTTCCAGGCCTGGAGAAGTCATGGAAAAAAACTTAAATCCTAAAAGTTTTGGAAAAGTCATGGAAATTTGTTATAATCACACGTTCATTTACGCCGAGTTTGAAATAACTCTTTTTAAAGAAAGATGCTCAAAATATAAGCTGGCGTACCTCTCAATACGCAACATTTTCTAAATGTTTCATGATTATACCGAGATTCCAGTTTGGTCATGGAAATTTGGTTTAAAGTCATGGAAAAGTCATGGAAATCCATTGGTCAAAATGTGTAAGAACCCTGTATATATATATATATATATATATATATATATATATTTTTTTTTTTTTTTTTTTGACACTAGGTTTCGTAGCATCGCCAGGTCTTATTTCCGTAAAGCTCACGGAGTCCTGCTTCTCTACGACGTCACTTCAGAAAGCAGCTTCCTTAACGTCAGAGCATGGGTGGATCAGATTCAGGTAACCGTGGATATCGATTGATACATGTTGTCAAAAGAAAATACCGCACCTAAAAAAACAGCAACGATGTCGTTTTTGTCTTAATCCAGGATTCAACGGAGGATAAAATCCCCATGTGTGTGATTGGAAACAAGGTGGACCTGCGAGAGCAGCTTCCAGAAGGGAGCTGCGTGAGCAGCTTGCACGGAGAGAAGTTGGCCAAGGTGTGTAACCTTTCATTACACCCATTAGAGACGTGTTTATACAGACACCCGGCCTCCCAGGCGTCTAAATAAACTGACTTCAGTCAGTTATGTCGACGCTTTGCCCCGCAGGCGTACGGCGCCTTGTTCTGCGAAACCAGCGCCAAGGAGGGAACCAACGTCGTGGAGACTGTGCTTCATCTAGCGAGGTAGGAGGCCCCGGAGAGTTTGACAGGGTTCGTACGGTCATGGAAAACCTGGAAAAGTCATGGAACTTTATAATGGTCATTTCCAGACCTGGAAAAGTCATGGAAAAAACTTAAGTCATAAAAATGTTGGAAAAGTCATGGAAATTTGTTAAAATCACATGTTCATTTACGCCGAGTTTGAAATAATTCATATGTTTAAAAAAAAAAAACGCTCAAAATATAAGCCGGCATACGCAATCAATACGCACAATGTTCTGAATTGTTCATGTTTTTTTTAAAGAAAAAGAAAAAAAAACATGAATTATTTCAAACTCGGCGTAAATGAACATGGGATTTTAACAAATTTCCATGACTTTTCCAAAACTTTTATGATTTAAGTTTTTTCCATGACTTTTCCAGGCCTGGAAATGAACATTTTAAAGTTTCATTTTTACCGAGATTTCAATTTGGTCCTGGAAATTTGGTTTAAAGTCATGGAAAAGTCATGGAAATCCATCGGTCAAAATATGTAAGAACCCTGGTTTGAGGTGTCCTTCACAAACCATGGCAACACTTAGACTTGTTTTCCATTCCCACAGAGAAGTGAAGAAGAATGTCAAACTGAGACGGGAGTCGGGTTCTGAGGTCAAACTGAGTCAGTCCAACTCGAAGAAGACGCTCAACGCCTGCTGCGGACGGTAGATGGTTGTAATCGGTAGACGTGACGGGCAATGAAGGACACTAAGTGATTCTATTGTGACGAAGACCTCACTCCTCACATGTTTTAATCATGGGGATATTTAACTCTCACGGCATTAATATATTTACAAAAACGTTAATTATCTGATCAAAATGAAGATTTTTCTGTTGCACATTTAACAATATATTTGTATATTATGTAATCATGCTTACCTTTCTTAGATTTTGTATTTATTCAGTAGTCATTTTATGAAGTACGTAAATAAGGACGTTGTTATTAAGACTAAAGGATGGATTTTTGTCAGCCAGAAAACAATTATTTTTAAATGAATGTATCATTTCTCCCATTGAGACCCAACCTGTTTCTCAGAAAAATCAAGTACAACTTTTTTTTTTACTTTTTTTATTAAGCATCAGTATAATTTAATATGACATCACAGTTTCAAAGCCTTCAATTATTGAAGCACTGATCAAATATATAATTGTAATGTTGAAAGTGTTATTCGCTAAAACTACTGTTTGCAGTTTGTATACGTTCCTTACGTAACCAAACTTCTTTTGGTTCCAGGAAACATTTTTCTATCCCTTTTCCAAATAAAACACAACTGGAAAAATGAGATCTCTGCTGGTATTTACTTGATGCTGTACTATCCTAATTTTCATAAATAGTTTTTTTCTACAATAAATACAACTTCAGGCTGCTGTGTTGCAGACCTTCTCATGTCTTCACAGTAGAACACTCATTACACATGAATTAAAGACGACTTGAGACCCAACTCTGCATATGATGAGGAAGAGGAGGATGTTTCAAAGCGCTTCCTGCAGAGGACTTCAGTTTCTTGCCGTCAGGATCATCGACGTCACTAAGCTGCTCAAGGCCACAACCAGCGCTCCGAGTATAAACTTCCAAGAAATTCCCTAAAACAGAAGACAGCAGTCAGTCGATATCCAGTCTTTTGGTTATCAGAATAAAGCATCAGAGATATTTCTGTTCTTACAGACGATTTCTTCTTTGAGGGAATCAGAAAAGGTGCGATATTCTCTCCAAGCATCGCTGCTGGTTTAGCTTTCCATTCCTGGATATCTTCGCCTCCCGATTGCCTTTTGACGAGTTTCGATAACTCCATGTGGATCGCCTGAAAACAAATACAACATCTTACAGGGTTTTTACGGTCATGGGAAAACCTGGAAAAGTCATGGAATTTTAAAATGGTCATTTCCCAGGCCTGGAAAAGTCATGGAAAAAACTTAAATCACAAAAGTTTTGGAAAAGTCATGGAGATTTGTTATATTCACTTATTCATTTACGCCGAGTTTGACATAATTCACATGTTTTAGAAAGAAAGACTCAAAATATAAGCCGCCGTACGCTCTCATACTGGCGGCGCAATTTTCTTTTTTTCCCGCGTTGCAAGTGAACGCACCGTAACTGGAAAGTTCGATGGCCAGAGTTTGGGAAGCAAATGTTTATTCTTTAAATAAAATATTGTCTCTTATTCATTTGTTTCATTAAATATATACTAGTGTATGCTTTGGAATTCACATTGTTTAAATACTAAATGTTCTCACTTTTTCATGTATAAATCGAGATTTCAGTTTGGTCATGGAAATTTGGTTTAAAGTCATGGAAAAGTCCTGGAAAAGTCCTGGAAATCCATCGGTCAACATGTGTAAGAACCCTGATCTTATCAACCGAAAAAGCTGCTTTCGCTAGATCTCGTAAAGGAGACATGAACCGTTTCATCTTGAGCAAGAGGTTGCAGTTCTGAAAACGTCCACCAGGTGTGAGCAGAGATCTGAAACGCGATGCCTTACAGTCACTGCAAGATTTACATGGACATTTGGGATACAATTTAAAGTATTTTACAAATACTTTCATTAGATTTGTAATTGGAGAACATTCTTCCTGAAATGAAAGAAGAGAATTCTTGTTCGCAAAGTTTTTTTGTCATCATTTAACAGACTGCAGAATAAAAGAGGCTGAATCTGGTTTTCTCACAACTATCCAATACTCATGTCTGGTCCTGTTTAGACAAAATATATTTGTGATGGCTCGGTGTTCTCTTCAGATCTGGTCAGTCGCAGCCAATGTAAACATACTTCTCACACTTCATAAACTACATCCAAATCAAACCAGGACTGCACTGAGGTAAAATAGTGTTCATAAACAAGATTATTGGTCATTTCTGTTAACTGTATACAAGTGATTTTCCAAGTAGTCGTGGAGTCTATCTGCCAGCGTGACTGAGCAGTGTGGTCACATGTGTATACTGCCAGATGTGCAGTTTGGCATGTTAGACAAAGGCAACAGAAGAAGCTCACTGGGATCTTCTCTTTTCTTCAGGCCAACAGTTGAACAATTCTTTTTTTTTTTTTATTGCTTGAATTTTTGTGAAATATTGTGAACTCAATGCGGCTGAAAGTTGAATTGATTACATTTTAATCTTTCTTTTGTGTTTTCTTAATATCATTTATATTAATTACAGATTATAAACAATTTGTTTACTGACAAATTGGTGCATTGAGGAATATTTTGGGTTATCTTGGGTCATCCTCTAACTTTTCATTTAGTCATCATCATCAGTCAAAGTATTTATATAAATATATTTTATGATACAGATACATTCTGTATATTGTCAGAAGCTGGTTGGTTATATATATATATATATATATATATATATATATATATATATATATATATATATATATATATATATATATATATTTAATTTCTATACTTACAGATTAGAATGTTTACTTTGTAACGATTAATTCGTCAACATAATTGGCAGAACAATCATTTAAATGACAAAAAGTAAAATGAGTTCTTAAAAAAAAAACTTTTACCACATCGTATTTTCTAATAGCGTCAGCCAACATTCATTTGTGCTGATTGGTACATTCGGTGGCTGTCATACTAATGGCAAGCTGTTTCTCTCATGACCTTTCCTCTGTGGGGGATGGATGGTGTTCACAGGTAGATTTGTAAGAAAGCTGTCCGGGGGATTGACCAGCTCATCCACATAATCTCACCTTGGTGGCCGGCTCCAGTTTCAAGGCCCTTTTTAGCACCTCCATTGCCTCTTTGTATTCACCCATATCTGACTGGAGCTGGAGGAGAATGGAAAACTGGTCAGTGTGAGGAGATCCGGTGGACCCGTGAATTAGATAGATAGATAGATGGATACTTTATTAATCCTGAGGGAAATTCAGGTCATCCAGTAGCTTATACATTTAACATTAAACTTAACTCACAAACAACAATACACATAGGGGGGACATGTACACAGGGAGTAGGGAGTATAATTGTGCATTGATTGAGTGTTTATATCCACGAGGATAGTGCAAAAAGCTATAAATAAACGCTATAAATAAACCAGTATGTGCAATGCTGAAGTACAGGCTGCTCTTTTGGGCTTGTATAGCCACAAAGTAATTGTAGCCAAAAAGAGTAAAAACAAACAAAAAAAACATTAAAAGAGTAAAAAATATGGACAGTGGGATGGATAAATAGAAATAAAAATGAAATGAAAATAGCTAGAATTGAAACAAGGAGACAACAGATGGCAATAATACAGCAGCTATTCAAAACATATTTTAATAATCTACTTCCATATTAAACAAATTCCCCTTTATTCCAAGAACTCTCCCGTACGGCTTGATAGAAATGAAATGAGATGCGGTGATGTTGTCTAAGTAACAGCGTGACAGCATGTGGCCCTCACCTTTCCCATCCTGAAAAGGGACTTGACGTTGTTTGGCTCGAGGGTCAGAACGTCCCGGCTGGTGTGCAGCGCCTCGTCGTACCGCTCCAGTTTGAGCTGGGCGGCGGCCAGGTTGTTCAAACACTTCACCCGGTAGTCCCGCACCTCCTCCTCCTCCTCCTCCTCCTCAGCCTTCACGCCACAGTCGCCACCATCTGTGCAACGATACAGAGACGCACAACCTCTGACATCTGCTCTGCGGTGGACATCTCGTGTGAATCTCTTAATTGGTGACTCAAAAACACCTCGACAGAGATTAGTTATCTCATCTTGGAAGGGATTTATTAACATGGAACATATTTGAAAGAGAAACTCCCATCGGGTGTCGTTATAAGTCAAGTTAACGGTCAGTTATTTTATTCAGATGGATATTGCATCACTGTCTCTGAGGTAACAGCTGTATGGTTTCATCATTAGGCGCGAGGCGACAGTAGGCAGCTCGGGGACTACATCTGTGTGGATCAACATGCTTTTTATTAGCCTTTTTTTTATTTATCTAAAAGTACTTTTAGGATATGGTTAAATCACATTTTTAAATGCATCTTAGCGGCAACGGTACTCGACCATTATCACCTTGTTAGTTATTGTTAGTTATCCAGCAGATACAGAGAAAAAGAAAACATACATCAACGTTGTTTCCTGACCTCATTAATATTATTAATGCGGTATAACAATAATCATAACACATACATCACTTTATAATGATATGGTCGGGTATAATTCTTCATAATTGAGTTCTGGTAAGGAACTCTAATTTGACACCTGATGGATGAACATTTACATTTCACCAATGAAATATTTCCCCAAAACTCACTCTAAACACTATATTGAAACAAATAAATAATAAATACCTGTTACGGACAGCTTCAGGTAAAGTAGAAAACTGTATATATTATCTATATTTTGAGACAATATGTTTTGTCTTGAGGTCTTCCATATATATATTATATTGTTCACTTACAATACATTTTTTATTTTATTTTATATTTTATTTTATATTTCACTTTGCACACTTTACTTTATGCACAGTCACTTTCTTTCTTATACTTATATTTTATTGTGTTTAGTTTATCGGTGCTACTGTTGTCAACAAATTTCCCCTTGGGGATTAATAAAGTATATTTATATTCTTCTTCTTCTATTCTATTCTACATTATAAAATGATAATAATGTAAAACAGCCATGGAGATTATTATTCAATCGGATCCTTGCAAAAAAATATATATATATTATGATACTTGACAATCATTATATAGTCATTGTGTTTTATACTGTAATATGGTTATTTTTTATAAAGGAATACATTTATGTTTGCTAGTAACTCAATTAGTATACAGTGCTAAGCAGATTCTAATAAATTATAACTAAGTTCGAAAACTGCTTTATTATTATTGTTATTCTTTTTCTGGAGATCTTCTCATCCTCTAATGACGTGATTCTGATGCCCTGATCAGCTCCTCTCCTCAGAGCCACGGTGAGTTCACTCCCCGGTCCACTGTCATTGATGCATTATGAAGCAACCCATGTTTTTCTCCTCATTGTTCAGTCACATGTCTCTCTCGGGCCCTCGCGGCCTCGTTAATGATCAGAACGATTAAGGAGGTGGAAATAATACGAACGCTGATTGGCTTTGATTATGCAAAAGAAATTAAGCAAAAACATTTCTGGTGGCGCCGGGCTCGGACAGATGTGGCTCTGCATGGTGATGGTGTGATTAGTGTGTTGGCAGACTGCAGGAGAGCACTAAACTGTTATGTCATTATGGGCTCAGATTGATGGAGAGATTTTGTGTTTAAGGTCCTTTTAAATCCTGCCTTTATATATGTCTAATGTACAGGACTGTCTCAGAAAATTAGAATATTGTGATAAAGTTCTTTATTTTCTGTAATGCAAAAATGTCATGCATTCTGAATTCATTACAAATCAACTGAAATATTGCAAGCCTTTTATTCTTTTAATATTGCTGATTATGGCTTACAGCTTAAGAAAACTCAAATATCCTATCTCTAAATATTAGAATATTTCCTCAGACCAAGTAAAAAAAAAAGATTTATAACAGCAAAACAAAATCAAACATTTGAAAATGTCCATTAATGCACTCAGTACTTGGTTGGGAATCCTTTTGCACGGATTACTTCATCAATGCCGTGTGGCATGGAGGCAATCAGCCTGTGGCATTGCTGAGGTGTTATGGATGCCCAGGATGCTTCAATAGCGGCCTTTAGCTCATTTTGATCTGTTTTCTATTTCCATTTGTATGTGGAGATGATGCTCATATCTAAGACTACAACACATTGGTGGTACAGACATATGGAAATATAATACATGAATAAATTCCGGTTGTGACGATAGGTTACCTCTGCTTGTGGTTAGCACATCCAGAGCCATAGCATAGGCTCTGACAGCCATGCTGTATTCTTCCCTCTGGAAATGAAAGTTCCCTCTCTCTCGTTTCTGGTTGCCGATGCGGATGCAGTCTGCGATGGGCAGAGTCGACGGGTCCAGCTTCTCTCTGACATCCAGCAGCTGGAGTTGGTAGAGTAAAGGAGCCCAGGCTGGAATATCAGGCTCTCTGCATGTAAACAAAGACAAAAAAAAAATCAATAACACACAAGGCAAAAGGTAAAAGAAACAAGATCTTTAAAGATTATTAAAATCAATCAAGAAATCCATCCGATCGCTGTCAGAAGAAAGCTGCTCAACATCCTGCAGAAGAAATGACCCACTTTGTAACTTGTGCATAGAATAGAATAGAATAGAAATATACTTTATTAATCCCCAAGGGGAAATTTGTTGACACAGTAGCACCAATAAACTAAACACAATAAAATATAAATATAAGAAAGAAAGAAAGTGACTGTGCATAAAGTACACAAAGTGAAATATAAAATACAAAATAAAATAAAATACGAAATAAAATAACATAAAATAAAATAATATATATATATATATATATATATATATATATATATATATATATATATATATATATATATATACACAACATATATGTAAATACAACAATGTCAAATTAAATAATAATAACAATTTAAAAAAAATATATATATATATATAGACAGTGTACTGCGACAGGCAGCCGTTGGCACGGCGCCATCTTGATTAATTGTGTTCACCATACAGTGTTTAGTAGTGGCCATATAGATGCATCTGCTGTGGTTTTATCAAAAACTAAGAAATCAAAATGCAAAGTGCCGCCTATCAGCACATTTGTGTTTTTTTGTGGTCGCTCCGTGTGTCCGTTACATTTCCCCGTATCCTACAGCTCAAAACCAACGCCTTGAAAAGACGTCCGAGTGACTCCTGCTCATTTAAAGCAGACACACATTTGAAATGGGTATGAACCTGTGAGCCGGCGACGGCTTCGGCTTCGGCTTACCCGAGAGTCACTCAGGAGGAAAGTTAATTTGGTTTTCAATCATCTGGCTCCTTCGACCACATGGCACACAATGGTCCATTATCAGTTACTCTGAGGGCTCTGGTTGCAAAGGTGTGTGTGTGTGTGTGTGTGTGTGTGTGTGTGTGTGTGTGTGTGAGTGCGCCTGTGAGAGAGAGAAAGAGAGATTATTAATTAAATGACATCTTGTGTATATTTTTGCAGATTTTGAGGTGGCCTACATTATTGATTGTAACTAAGAGAAAAACTCATTTTCACTGGAATAAAACATCATCTTAACGATAACAACCAACATCCAATATTAAAGTCAGTTTCATGAACTCAATAAGAATCATGGAAGTTCAGTAGACCCCCCCCCCCCCCCCCCCCACTGACTAGTTGAGTGTGATAGTACAGGGAGTTGTGTCAGGTCATGAATTATTCATATTGTGTCAATGAAACAATTTATGTCTAACTAACATAATTAGTTGCATTCCCAGTTACTGTGAGACTGTGGGATCAGATTCCCCTCTCCTCTCCTCTCCTCGCCTCTCCTCTCCTCTCTCCTTTCCTCTCCTCTCCTCTCCTCTCCTCTCCTCTCCTCGCCTCTCCTCCTCCTCCTCCTCCTCCTCCTCCCTCCCTCCTCTCCTCCTCTCCTCTCCTCTCCTACACTCCTCTCCTCCTCCTGTCCTCTCCTCCTCTCCTCCTCTCTCCTCCTCCACTCCTCTCCTCCCCCTCCTCTCCCTCCCTTCCCTCCCTCTCTCTCCCTCCTCCTCTCCTCTCCTCCTCCTCCTCGCCTCTCCTCTCCCTCGCCTCTCCTCTCCTCTCTCCTCTCCTCTCCTCTCCTCTCTCCTTTCCTCTCCTCTCCTCTCCTCTCCTCGCCTCTCCTCTCCTCTCTCCTTTCCTCTCTCCTTTCCTCTCCTCTCCTCTCCTCTCCTGAGACCTTGTCAGGACTGTCCCAGGAGTGTAAAACCAGTAGCAGAGCCGAGGCCTCAGAAACCTGAGCCGGATCCCTGGGCTCAGGACCGGAGGACGTAGTGTTCACATTTAGGGATGCAAAATGTAGACGCAGGTCTTTTAGAAGCCGGTCAACATATTCAAATTTCCTGAACTGTGTTTTTCTTATCGTCTCATTGTCCATGGTTATGCACGACCCGGCAGGACACATTCCTTGTATGTCCAACATAGTTGGCAATACATGGTTGTGCACTTCAGTGGCTCTTAAATATCTTATTGTGGTACTTTTGTAGTTTGACTATGATGAGGAAATGTTACCTTCTGTATTCTTGTTGTTCTTAGTTTGTACTCTAGGTTGAAATGCACTTATTGTAAGTCGCTTTGGATAAAAGCGTCTGCTAAATGACATGTGATGTAATGTAATTTGGCGCCAGGTAAGGTTGGTGTTGCTAAAGCGTGCCTCATGCAGCCCATCCGCCCATCAGCCCATCAGCCTGCTAATGTGCTGCGTTTTGCTGGTGTGTAAAGAATGTGACACCATCACCAAAGGATGCAGTGCACAACCTGTGCAGCACATGGACATACTGTAGCTGTGTGTTGTCCTCGCATGCGTTTTTTTCTTCCCTTATCTGAAAATATTACACAATATTCTGAGGGCTGCGTGTTAAGTAACAGCGTACAACAATCACAATCAGCATGCCGACTGATAGCGTCTGGCGGCCGATTAAATGGATTCCTGAGAATCGCCCTCTAACCCCACTTCATTTTAAAGTTGAGGAATAATACACACTAAATGTCTGTGCTTTGAAACACATTCATACGGAGCTGGATGTATTAACCAGAGCAGATGCAATGGAATGAGAAACCTGTCTTTCTGCTATGTCAGTTCCCTAAAAAGTCCCAAATAGTTTCATAATCTGCGTTGGAAATTGTGACAGTGCTTGGTTTGTAAATTGTAACTCAGCAGCAAAACCTCTTCCTCATTATCATCATTAGATAATGACTTTTCTTTTTTCATACAGGGGAAACACCCACTTCATGACGCACACGGACCGGGATGCATTAGATGAGAAGTGATGAGTCATTTCTTATTAATCGATGCAGGCGCAGCTGCTTCGGTGCTAACTGCTCAAACCTAATGTGTCACATCGAAACTTCATGAATCCCAAATGATGTGTTATTCTGCAAAGGAAACACAAGTCAGACTCACACACACACACGCACACGCACACACACGCAGCCAGCTCACTGCTTGAGGATTCAACAGAGGACCTTTGCAGCATTATGTCATTCAGCTCAGTGGCTAATGCTCAGGCAGTAAAGCACAAAACCACCACAGTATACAGAACACTGAGTTCAGATTTATGTCGGAAATAATGTGAATCTCAGAGAGTTGAGCATCCTTCACGAGCTTTAAACAAAATGGGAATGACTGGCGAGCTGTCGAAAGCAATCTGAGGACGCCGTGTGCTGACAGATCTATGAGGTTTAGTGTCATGTGGGTCATCGGTGATTAGCAGCACGCCCGTGTGCTGCTGCGCTGAGCTCAGCCAATGAGCCCCCAGGGCCTTATTAATGCAAACAGGAAGCAGGCTGGTCAGCAGGGTGAGATACCTCCACAAGATCCCAGTGAAACCTGAACCTGCCACTAAAGCCCAGGTCCACGTTGTCCCTAACACTGAGCTGCAGAACCAGCCTCCAACCAGCCTCCAACCAGCCTCCAACCAGCCTCCAACAGCCTCCAACAGCCTCCAACCAGCCTCCAACCAGCCTCCAACCAGCCTCCAACAGCCTCCAACAGCCTCCAACAGCCTCCAACCAGCCTCCAACAGCCTCCAACCAGCCTCCAACAGCCTCCAACAGCCTCCAACCAGCCTCCAACAACCTCCAACAGCCTCCAACAGCCTCCAACAGCCTCCAACCAGCCTCCAACAGCCTCCAACAGCCTCCAACCAGCCTCCAACAGCCTCCAACAGCCTCCAACAGCCTCCAACCAGCCTCCAACAGCCTCCAACAGCCTCCAACCAGCCTCCAACAGCCTCCAACCAGCCTCCAACAGCCTCCAACAGCCTCCAACAGCCTCCAACCAGCCTCCAACCAGCCTCCAACCAGCCTCCAACCAGCCTCCAACAGCCTCCAACCAGCCTCCAACCAGCCTCCAACCAGCCTCCAACAGCCTCCAACAGCCTCCAACAGCCTCTAACCAGCCTCCAACAGCCTCCAACAGCCTCCAACCAGCCTCCAACAGCCTCCAACCAGCCTCCAACAGCCTCCAACAGCCTCCAACAGCCTCCAACCAGCCTCCAACAGCCTCCAACCAGCCTCCAACAGCCTCCAACCAGCCTCCAACCAGCCTCCAACAGCCTCCAACAGCCTCCAACCAGCCTCCAACCAGCCTCCAACCAGCCTCCAACCAGCCTCCAACAGCCTCCAACAGCCTCCAACAGCCTCCAACCAGCCTCCAACAGCCTCCAACCAGCCTCCAACAGCCTCCAACAGCCTCCAACCAGCCTCCAACCAGCCTCCAACAGCCTCCAACCAGCCTCCAACCAGCCTCCAACCAGCCTCCAACAGCCTCCAACCAGCCTCCAACCAGCCTCCAACCAGCCTCCAACAGCCTCCAACCAGCCTCCAACCAGCCTCCAACCAGCCTCCAACAGCCTCCAACCAGCCTCCAACAGCCTCCAACAGCCTCCAACCAGCCTCCAACAGCCTCCAACAGCCTCCAACAGCCTCCAACCAGCCTCCAACCAGCCTCCAACAGCCTCCAACAGCCTCCAACAGCCTCCAACAGCCTCCAACCAGCCTCCAACAGCCTATATATATATATATATATATATACAACATATATGTAAATACAGCAATGTAAAATACAATTACATAAGTGAAATATAAAATACAAAATGAAATAATATTATATATATATATATATATATATATATATATATATATATATATATATATACACAACATATATGTAAATACAGCAATGTAAAATTAAATAATATATATATATATAGACAGTATGCAAAGTGTGTGTATGTGTGGAGTGTACATGAAATGTGTGCAGTGCAGATCAACACAGTGTAAGTATGAATGTGAATATGTACAGTGATAGTTATTGCAGTTATTGCAAGTTTCTGGCAAGAGGTGCTATGTTGTAGAGGTAAAAGGTAACATAAAATACAATATTGTTTTGTATACACCTTCACTAATATCGTCATTTTCTTTCACATTTCACAACTTTCCTTCACAAACTACAGAACTTAAACAAATGTTTAATGAACATTTACGAGGCCCAGCGTACTTATATTGTTTATGTGACGTTTTTTATTCTTACAGTTCCCATTAAAAGAGGAATGTCTCCCTCATCTTGCCTCATTTGTCTGAACATGGTGACAAGGACAAGAAGCCTTCCCATCCCGTGTCCCATGAAGATCCCTTCCTCCCAGATGAATGTGATCCACGTGTCGTCTACCTCTCCGAGGTGTACGCGGTGCCGATGACTCACCCTGTTATCTGTCAAGCATGCCCCTCGCCGCTCTGAATAAAGGAGCGACTCCCACGGAGGGAAAACGGTGGTCACGTTGACGTCACGCTCTCAAAAGACGGAAAGGCCAGTGATGCACCTCAAACTGGTTTCTATGGTTACAACCTCAGATAGTGCATTAATATACTGTGATAAATGTGGCGCGCGGCTTGCGATAAAACTAAATCCGAGAGGATTTATGAGGTTGTTTATTATTATTTCTGCAGCAGCGGAAACATGTCTGCTGCTGACGCTCGGTGTCGTGTCAGTTTTGACTCTTGGATGGACACAAAGGCGCTTAGCTTTAATCCCGGCATCGGTGACACGTCACAGCAGTTTCTTTTCTGTCTTGCTGCCTTTCCAGTTAATTTTCAGCAAAAACAGCGTTGTACAGTGGAAGGTCTAGACTCTGACAATGTAAGGCCCGTTCAGCTGCCGCCTGCTGCATGCGCTCTGCCCTCCTTTTTGTCTTTATTTCCTCCTCCGGCAATGAGCCAATGAAACTGTGCTCGCAGGGATCAAGGGCAGCTCCTGCCTACATCCTGGCTGCTGAGCTGCTCAAAAGTCCCCATATAATCTACAGCAGGCTTCCTCAGCCTGTTAAAAGGAATCCAATCTCAGCCCTGGACTACCTGCAGGGTGGTGGCCGTTTAAATAGCAGGGATGTGCAGTTTCCAGTCCATTTCAGAGAGGCTGGTCACACGACTTTATTTAACCAGCTTTAACCTACAATGGTTATCTGCAGTCGGCAGGGTAAAAGCCAGAACCCATGTGTGAAGGGGACTAAGGTGCGAGTACAGAAAACATGTGAGAACGCCATTAAAGTGTGTTTTGAGGTGGAGTTGTATGTGGTACTTGTACATAATCAGCGTGGTACCTACAATAGACAGGAGTACCAGCGCAAGAGCAAAGTGATGCACGACTGTGGAAGGGCAGCAGGAAAAAAAAACAATATCAGTTAACATGTACACTATATTGAAATATTTTCTGCCATCAAACTGAAGATAAAGTGAAGCTTATACTCTTTTTTTACTCTTTTTTACTCTTTTTTTACTCTTTTACTGTTTTCTTTACTCTTTTTGGCTATACAAGCCCATTGCACCGACTGGTTTATTTATAGCATTTTGCACTATCCTCGTGGATATCTTACCAACTCAACCAATGCACACTAATATCTGTAAATTCTGTATTCTCCCTACTCCCTGTGTACATGTTCCCCCTATGTGTATTGTTGTTATACTGTGATTCTACTGTAAGTTGTGTATGTATGTTTGTGAGTTAAGTTAAGCTACTGGTTGACCTAAATTTCCCTCGGGATTAATAAAGTATCCATCCATCTATCTATCTATCTATCTATCTATCTATCTATCTATCTATCTATCTATCTATCTATCTATCTATCTATCTATCTATATATCTATCTATCCTGGTTTTGTGGCTCTGAATAGAGCATAGATGAGTTTTAATTTAGGGTATTACGGCTTACAATTGCATACATAGTGGTCAGATTCCAGCCCCCTGTGCTAAGACAACACACACGTGCTGTGTTGGTGTGTGTGTGTGTGTGTGTGGGGGGGGTTGCTTCAGGTATCCGTGAGATGAAGCAATGGGATTCAGGAAATTCAGTTGGAAGGCCAATAACATCATCAGGCACCAAAACATTACACAGCAGTTTATGATACTCATGAATATAATTTTAGACTATAAGTCTGGAAAGTTACTACCAGCAGCAATTTATCTTTTTCACGATAACTGCGAGGCAAAGATGGTACACTGCAGAAATTCAGCCTCAAAAAACAAGGAAAAAAAGTTATAAAATGAGGGAATATTACTTGAAATAAGCCAAATTATCTGCCAACAGAACAGGAAAATTTGACTTGCCAATATTTCTTAAAACAAGTGAAATTCTCCAACATTAAAACAGCCTTGTAAGAAGAAATATCTTGTCAGTCAAAAATCAAGCATAGATTGCCTTAATTTGAGATATTTCATCTTACTTAGATTTTAATTTTTGCAGTGTGCCTCTATAGAGGCACTCTGCTTGTGGTGAAAAGAATAAATAAGAATTATTTTATTATTTTATTTTATTTGTCTGATTGTCCGTATAGTTGGGTGTTTTGACATTTTTGTATTCATTCGTTTTTGATTGTCTGGTGTAACTTGGAAAAACGTAAAATAAAATGATTGAAGGATTACAAAAGGAAAACATGCTTCCATGTATTTGATTAAACCGATCAGGTATTAGCTCAGGTTTGGTCTCCACCAACTCTTCAGAAAAATCTAGATACAAATGTATATCCATCATATCAAACTTCTTTTTCATCATTTATTTAAGTCTAGTCTCAAATAAAATAAAAATCCAAGAGCTAATTTATCAATTTAATTTGACTGATATCAACTGCAAGCTCCACCTCCACTGCAGTGAATACGTTATAGTGACAGGTGAGCAGGACAAGTTTCAGTTTCTACCTTATGCAATGATCTGAAATCCCTCCCAGGGTTGGGCTCTGATCTGTGGCAGAATCGAGACGAATTACTCCTCAAAAAACAAAAGATCAAAGATTTTGGTCTGTGTTATGTTGGATGAGAGCAATCTGTCTTACACAGAAACACAGCACCTACGGTCATTATCTAGAATACCATCCTCACTGTTATCTGTGGCAGGTATCTTATCCTGGGATTGACCGTGAATCCATAATCGATCAATACGAACAAGCAGATGTCTCCGAGGTGTGCACAAGTGGCCGTTTCTCTTGCCGCCGCGTGAGCTTTAGTTTAAGTGGATTCTTAGCGAAGTAAACGTGAAGCTGTAGTGAACGTCTATTGATTACGTAAACCCATTCTCTGCCGGTTTCAGGTTTCACTCGTGAGCTTCAAAGCTTCAAGTTCCTACAAATTCTGAGCGAGGAGCCAAAAATCTTGCTCTTTGAAAGATGAAAGTCCTCCTCTTCCATTACGGTTAGAATCCACGTTAAGTGTCCGTCTACTTCAGCAGTCCCTGGACCGTATTTCGTGCTTTCTCTTTAGATGAGCAATTTAATTTGCACTCAGATCAAAAATGGCTTTTTTCTTTTTTCAGTAGAGATTTGATTCGGGCATAAAGCATGCATTCATTCTCATCCCACAGGGTTGCTGCTCGCCTTACTCGGAGGTTACCGAGTTTTGAACGTTAACGTGTGCGTGATCACGAGCTGCTCGTTGCTTTGTTTATGACATTCAGGGCGCGGAATAAATGTCATAAAGCGATATTGATCAGGAATTAATTTCCCTTCTAAGACCAAGCTGTCACACGTGCGTGTGCCGAAACCAGATAACTCCCTTGGAGAAAATGTCACCGTGTCTCGGATATTGTTTTGCAAATGGAGCACGCACCAAACGGACATCGCCTCCCCCGACTGATGATTTAATGAGATGTAACTTTAAAGCAGCATTTGCTCCTCTACATTACATTTTTTACATCACATTACATTACATTACGTTACATTACATGTCATTTAAGCAGACGCTTTTATCCAAAGTGACTCACAATAAGTGCATTTCAACCTAGAGTACAAGCTAAGAACAACAAGAATACAGAAAGTAACATTTCCTCAACATAGTCAAACTACAAAAGTACCATAATAAGATATATTTAAGAGCCACTGAAGTGCAAATCTGTGTTTTAATCCAGATATAGTCGGAAAAGGTGCGTTTTATAATATATTGCCTACGATCTATATATATTTGTCTTTCTATTTTTTTTTTTATTTGAATAAACTCATCTTTAAAGTGACTAACGCTAGTCAAACTACAAAAGTACCATAATAAGAGCTATTTAAGAGCCACTTAAGAGCAAATCTGTGTTTTAATCCAGATATAGTCGGAAAAGGTGCGTTTTCAGTTTCCGGCGGAAGCTGTAGAGACTCTACACAGACACACCTGGCCTTCATGTCTTGTAATCGTGGACATATTTGAGGTATAATTTACAAGCACGTACATCATGTGCACATGTTGACTTTCTGACGTTGTGTGCGTCAAACAAAAAAAACACCATCATTATCATTCACGGTCGCCCTCCTGTCATATCGCTGTCCTCGAGAAAATAGGACTGCCTCTGTGTGTGTGTTTGTTATCTAACCAATAAAGATCCAGCTTCCTTTCAGCAGCAGCCGGCTTCACCTCCTTGTGCAGCCTGTGAATCAATAGCAGCCCACTGAACTCCTGACTTATTAGTCAGGATGTCACGGAGGAGCAGCCGCTGTCTGCAGGCCGAGGAAAGCAAACGTAGCGGGGCCATTAGCACAATCCTTTAGTCTCTCTCTGTGATGGCTGTGAGACCTGGAGCATCAATCTTCTCAAAGAGCTGCACATGTCCAAAGAACAGGCTTGGTTTTACTTAACCAGAGCCAGAAGCAATGGCATAGGTCACTTTCATTATTGAGAGCTTTGAAAGCAAAACCATGCACTTACAAGAAATGTCAGTCCACTTTTCCTCTTAATTTATTTGCAAAACGGTTTGTTTTCTCGCACAGATAACGCCGTCTTTTGCTATCCATGAGCTTAATTGTTTTGGCCTCGCTCCATCTGGAATAACAATATGAAACATAACCACAGTGCACACAATCCCATTGTGCTCTCAAACAACTCGGATAGTTTAATTTATAATGAAATACTCTCAGTAAATCATTTTGGCTTAATTGCTGCACATCTAATTTTATTCTGCAGCGAGGATGTCGGTGGGAGTCGGCAAGCCATTAAGTTTGAGAGGAATATTTTGAAAGCCAAATGTGTGTGTGTGTGTGTGTGTGTGTGTGTGTGTGTGTGCGTGTGTGTGCGTGTGCGTGTGTCTGTCTGCTAGACTGCTGCAGACGACTGATGACGGAGCAGTGACGTCTTTGCGAGGTGACTCACACGCCACGTCCCCACTGACGGTACCTCTTCATCACCCTCACACGAACACACAAACACATGCACGCACACGTGTGCACACACACACACACACACACACACACACACACACACACACACACACACACACACACACACAGTCCCACTCGTCACCCGCCGCCTCACTTCCCTCCACATCACACTGCTGTACAGACACATACGCTTATTTCCTCAGATGTTGTCACTACTTCTGCCATATTACATGTTATATTTAGCCTCGATTCAGCCTTTTTGAACTGCATGTGTGTTCACAGTGCATCACTGTCTTCCCACACGAGGATCCCATCTGCTCCAATTCCACTGGAGAACATATACACTGCCAAATTCAGCCTAAAAAAACAAGGAAGAAAAGTAATAAAATGAGGGAATATTACTTGAAATAAGCCAAATTATCTGCCAACAGAACAGGAACATTTGACTTGCCAAGATTTCTTAAAACAAGTGAAATGCTCCAACGTTAAAACTGCCTTGTAAGAAGAAATATCTTGTCAGTCAAAAAACAAGCATAGATTGCCTTAATTTGAGATATTTCATTTTACTTAAATTTTAATTTTTGCAGTGTATATAATGGGTTCACGAGTTGCCCAGACAGTTTGCATAAGCTCTTCTTACAGAAAGTTGAATTTGTTGTAGTTGGAAATGTGTTTTTAAAATTATAAACTCATAATAAGAAGTGACGAGTGAGACTGGGTGGTCACGGAGGTCGAAGACTGACAGACGCAGCTTCTGTTTTTAAGCAATTACGAGGGGGAATGAAAGCAGCTATGAATACAAAGCCATAGGTACATAAATAAAACGGCGAGTCAAGGCCGCTCGACTCTTGAAACAAACGCGTACAGAAGGAAGAAGTGTCTGGAGCTGTTGTCGCCGCACAGAGGGGTGTGGCGGTGACGCAATACGTGTACGGATTGGCCTCAAAGCACACTTCTGACGAAACTCTAGACCTGCATGTGAACATCTATGAAGATAGTTTTGAAAGTAATGTAAAAAAAGATAAATCAATGTCTACAGCGGCATTACTTTGAGCGACGTGCTAAAAGCAGCATGCTAACACAACACCGTCACAATGCAGTGCCGAAATGTTCACCCACATCACCTACTGGGGTTACGGTGTTGAAGCGACTATGTAACATTTCCTACCTTAAAAGACAGAATTTCAGGGTGATATTTTGCACTCATTGGACACTATGAAATACTGAACTAGTTCAGTGTCAAATATACCATTTAATGGGAAAAAATAATACATTAACGCAAAGAGTAGACAGATGTTGATAGCTATTTATTGTATTTCGAATTTGCTCGATTACATTCTCGCTCACTGGAGACATATAAGTTTCCCTTTCATTTGCCTCAAGTAAACCTAAATGTAAACTGGTAAAACTCTTCAATAACTACCAATATGTTATATATATACGATCAATAACAGACGTTTAGTTTAATAAAAGAACAAACGTCTTTAAGAAAGGGACCTGACATTACTGCTGCTGTCATCTGGAGGAGAGAGAAAGTTACAGGGGGCGGAGGAGATTATTATTTAACTCAAACTCAAAAGAGCCATATGCGTCACCAGAAGAGCCACATATGGCTCAGAGCCAGAGGTTCACGACCCCTGATCTATCGTAACTGGGTATTTACGACACTGAAGTAAGCGTTAAATACCTGAAGGGGGCGCTACAAGGGGGAAACTACATAGTGGGGCTTTAAGATGCTAATCTTCGCTAAGTAGCACTAAACACAAAGTACAGCTGAGGCTGATAGAAATGTCATTAGCAAGTATTTGTTTATGAAGCAAAATATTAGGCTTGATCATGGGACTAAAACTAAATGAGTGTAAATCATCCTGAGGGAGGACACTACATGTGTGTAGACAGGGCTCTCAAGTTTTGAAGACAGGCAAGTGTGAGACATATCCATCAGGCCCCCCAGAACGAAACTTTAGGATATAAGTCGCGCGCAATTCCAGGATGCTTTATTTTCATTGGTTGCTTGATTAAAACTTACCCAGATACAACAGATACGTCTGTTTTCTGATGTTTTCTATTGTTTAGCCCATTTCTTTTTTGATTGGCTGATAAGTGGCACCTCACAGCAGAACTCCAGGGGAGCGCTTCATTTCTCATGTCTGCACGCTGCGGCACATTAACACATGAAATAGCCGAGAGTTTTTTTTCAGCGTGAGAAATACGATGTGTGGCGGGAGTGCGTGAGTTAAGACCGAGATGCGTTAGTCTCACGCTCAATGCGTGAGACTTGAGAGCCCTGCATAGAGAAACAAAGAGGGAGAGTGAAGCGGAAGACGGCTAGCTAGTAAACATAGAAGGGGACAAAATGCTTTAAACATCGTCTCTGCAACTGTAGGAGGAAAAGCATTAAACACTTCAAGAGCACGCATACCTGATGTAACTGTTTGTTTACAACTCAAATAAACTAATAAAGGGTCTGAAGGAAGGATATCTTGTGATGAAGCTCATAGTGACAGTGTAGCCTCCCGGGGATGGAGAAGATGTTTTGTTGTTGTTGTTTTTATTACACAGACTATCATTCTTAAAACCCACTTTTATAGAACTGCTTTTAAGTGATGTCGTCCTTTTATGTTTTTATTTTAATTGCCTATTTGTTTGGTTTAGTTGTATTCAATGCTTTTATGGTATGGTCTTTTTTGTTTGCCGCCATTTAAGTTGTGTTTATGCTTTGTTTATCTGTAGAGCACTTTGTAAACCTTGTTTTTAAAAGTGCTATATAAATAAAGTTATTATTATTATATTATCATCTGTTGCCTTATGTACCGGTGTGCTAAAATGTGACTGCATTATATTGACAATATTAAGGGTTTTCATTGGTTTAACATCAAACATCGACGTCTAAATGACATGGGCTGTGATATAAAAAGTAATTTGGTGAGTCCAAAATAAATGTTTTAACAAAGCAATGTTAAAATAAAACAACCACACATGCAAAGCTCAAACCAGTGCAGTGGTTATGTAATGCAAAACCCACTTTACTACCAGTAAAGTGTTTATCTTCTCTAAAACTATCGACCTTAAATTCAATAAAAGCACATTTCAGTTGAGGAGATTTACTGTCCCACTAAATACCCCCTGACCACGGAAAGCAGAAGTAGATATAACTGAGTGCTATAATAGAGCCGAGGCCGAGTCGATGACAAAGATAAGCTTGCAGTCGGGGAAAAAGGTAAACATCCAGGGAGATTAGATGAGCGACATGCGCGGTTCAACCACCGGTCTGAGGGCCAAAATAATGCTGCGGGGCCAAAACAACCCAACAATCTACTTCGCAGGATTTAAAACAAAGAGTATGAGATTCAATTCATACATTTCTCATACCCCTCCTGTTACCTTCACATTTACTAACATATTTCACCCTCGGGGTCAATTTGACCCCAGCAATTAAAACCTCCAGAAAATTATTAGAATTAATATTGTTTCCCAAGTTTAAGTGTGAGGTACTTTATGTTTGTTTGTTGACTACCTAAATAGCCCTTTAAATATACAAACTAGAATGGGCACTCGTTAGAGCGCATACCTTTGCATATCACAAGATTGGGTATTGAATTATGATCATAAAACTGTGCTATGATAAAAAGAAGATGTTGACCTTTTCATGACCTTGACCTTTGACCAGATCAATCCCAAAATCGAATCGAATAGTCCCCGGATAATAACCAATCATCCCACCAAATTTCATGTGATTCAAAGAAGATTTTGACCTTTCCATGACATTGACCTTTGACCCGGTCGATCCCAAAATCTAATCAATTGGTCCCCGGATAATAAACAATCATCCCACCAAATTTCATGCGATTCGGTTTAATACTTTTTTGCTGCTTATTTGAAGATTTTGACCTTTTTTTATGACATTGACCTTTGACCTTTGACCAGATCGGTCCCAAAATCGAATCAAATGGCCCCCGGATAATAACCAATCATCCCACCAAATTTAATACGATTCGGTTTAATACTTTTTGACTTATGCGAATAACACGCACACACGCATACAAATACACGGCGATCAAAACATTACCTTCCGCATTTTCAATGTGAAGGTAAAAAGTTGATATTTCTTATTTTTTATTTTATTTTATTTATTGGATCCCCATTAGCTGACGCCTTAGCGACCGCTAATCTTCCTGGGGTCCACAGAAAGTACAATACATACAAAAACATACAAAACATATCGTGAAACAAACAGTTCAAAATAGTACAACAAAGTGAAGAATAGTGCAGTCAGATGCACAGTGCAGAAGGATCAGATATATGTCATGCAATTCAACTTAATTCATACAAAGAAAAATTAAAATTAAAATGAGATGACTAAAAAGCAATAGAATCCGTCAAGTGGTGAATGTTCTTAGATGCGCCTTTAATTGTTTTTTGAATGAAAAATGATTGCTTATGTAAGTTAAACGAGGAGGCAGTGAGTTCCAAGCGGTAATAGCACGATATCTTATATTTTTGACAGTGAAAAACAGCCTGGGGTCAAATTGACCCCAAAGAACATGGACGTTAAACATTGAATGTGGACCCTAAAGGTAACAGGAGGGTTAATCTTTAGGTCAACACGTGATACTAGTGTGGCGGTGGTTTCGGCAAACAGGAGATTGGATCTGGAGCGTGCTGCAGCTGCCGCCGCTGGCCGCCTGCTCCTGGAGCGTGAGGTCTGGGTGTGGTTTCTTGTCAGCCTGCTGTGTCGGGAAAGAGACACGCAGAGGCCAAGAGGCAGCCAAACTCGTTTCGGTCACATGACCGCGCAACAAGTTATTGCTTGAATCTGGGATTGATGAGGAATAGTTACTCCAAAAACAGTTGAGGAACAGTCAGTAACACTTAACAAAAACATGCTAGTGATATTGATATCTCTATTCCTATACGTTATTTTGTTGTGCCTTTTGTTTTGTTTTGTTTTGTTCTGTCTTGTGTTTGTTTGTGCATTGTGGAAAAGACAACAATAAAAATATTTGTCAAAAACAGTAAGAATAGAATAGAAGAAATAGAATAGAATAGAAATATACTTTATTAATCCCCAAGGGGAAATTTGATGACAACAGTATCAGCACCGATAAAACTAAACACAATAAAATGTAAGAATAAGAAAGAAAGAAAGTGGCTAAAGTAAAGTGTGCAAAGTGAAATATAAAATACAAAATAAAATAAAATAAAATATATATGTATATATACACAACATACAACATATATGTAATACAGCACTGTACAATAAAATTATATATATATATATATATCTAGATAGTGTGTAACGTTGAAGTGAGAGGAAACGACAGTGTGGAGACGAGTGCTTTTAGTCGATGTGTGTTTTCCACAGTTCTCAAAGGTCACATTTTTTCATTTGACCCAGGTGCCAATGCAGATGAGTCACGCAACCAGCAGCACAGAGACCAGCTCCGCCTCACATATCTCATGTGAGGCCAACATGCGTACGTATCTGGAGACGGGAGGAAGGCTGGAGTGCATAGAAATGACGGACGGCGGTACGACTCCGTGGCGACTGAGTCACTGTACCTGTCGGCTGGCGAGCGATCCGTGTAATGAAAAGCAGAACTGCCCCTTCTTTGCTTTATCGTTTGATAAGAGGAGAGAGAAGGGTTCCTAAGCAGAGGAAGAAAGCACGGTAACGACGTCCAAACTTCTATCAAGTAAATCACTGTGGCATTTATCCAAAAGAAATTACGCCGGATACGCCTATAAGTATCCTTCCTCCTCGTCTTTCTAGATGCCATTGATCACAGCTGCAGCTTTCAGGGTTCTTACACATTTTGACCAATGGATTTCCATGACTTTTCCATGACTTTTCCATGACTTTTCCATGACTTTAAACCAAATGTCAATGACCAAACTGAAATCTTGTTAAAAAATATGAACAATTTAGAACATTTTGTGTATTGAGAGCGTACGCCGGCTTATATTTTAAGCATCTTTCTTTAAAAAACATATTCATTATTTCAAACTCGGTGTGATCATGACAAATGTCCATGACTTTTCCCAAACTTTTATGATTTAAGTTTTTTTCCATGACTTTTCCAGGCCTGGAAATGACCTTTTTAAAATTCCATGACTTTTCCAGGTTTTCCATGACCGTAAGAACCCTGAGCTTTACACGTTCACACAATGCTGCGTGGCTTTCTGCCCTGACAAATGTCACTGTTGCCCTTTTCGACTGCATTCCCCGCTGGGTATGGGTGTGCCTCTGAGGAAAAAGACTTCCAGACTTGCCAACTTCTTCAAGAGGTGTCAACGAATATTCCCCTTGAGCACATTCATTAGAAGACATTTCACCAGTCGATGCATGTTGTGTATTAGTTCAGGATGAGTATTGAATACTGAGTGTGTAAAAGAATAACGCTTGCGCACAAAGTCCAATGGAATATGTTGTATATAACAATTAACTTTGGCTGAATGTTCCCCAGATTAAATTAATTGTGACCCGATCCACCATATGCACTGCAAAAATTCTGCCTAAAAAAAAGGGAAGAAAATTTATGAAATGAGGGAATATTACTTGAAATAAGACAAATTATCTGCCAACACAACAGGAAAATTTGAGTAGCCAAGATTTCTTAAAACAAGTGAAATGCTCCACACTGCAAAAATTAAAATCTAAAATGAAATATCTCAAATTAAGGCAATCTATGCTTGTTTTTTGACTGACAATATATTTCTTCTTATAAGGTAGTTTTAATGTTGGAGCATTTCACTTGTTTTAAGAAGTCTTGGCAAGTTAAATGTTCCTGTTCTGTTGGCAGATAATTTGGCTTATTTCAAGTAATATTCCCTCATTTTATTACTTTTCTTCCTTGCTTTTTGAGGCAGAATTTTTGCAGTTCCTGTCGAAATTCCAGTCCGGACGAAAACATTGTCCAATATAATGATGAGAAAAAACAATTAGTGTGCCGTCATGCTCATTTTTATTAACCTTGCAATTGTGCAAATATGTTGTGCATTCTCTGCTTCCTGAAACTCACATTTTTGAGTTTGCTCGTCTCTTTTGTCGTAACTAATATATCTCAACAGCCATTGGGTAGATTTCCATTACAGTTTGTAAAGACATGCAAGTTCCCCAGAGGAGTAATCCTACTTAGGGTATCAATCTTTTCCTTTGGCACCACAAAAAATACATATCCTCGAGTTTCATCAACAAAAATGTCAAACTAATGGCATTCCCATCAGCATCAGCTGTACTTTGTAGTTCGTAGCACATGTTAGACTAAGATGGTAACCATGGTGAACATCATACGTGGTACACATCTGTCATCGTTAGCATGCTGACATCTACTTTGGGTGTGGATGATACTTTTCACATTGCCTGAATCCCAAAGAAAAATTCAAAATGCTTTTCTTATGATTAAAGGTTCTAGATCTTTTTGTAAGACCACAGATGCATGCCTCAGTCCTGGAAATGTTTGGTGAGCAATAATGGAAAAAATGTCCAGGCTTTATCTATTCCTACTGCCAAAAACCCAAATCACAAAAATGAAGCACACATCTTGATATATTTAAACCGATATTACTTCAGACCATATTTACCTGCACACTATGGCAGTCAGACATTACATCACATGTCATTTAGCAGACGCTTTTATCCAAAGCGACTTACAATAAGTGCATTTCAACCTAGAGTACAAACTAAGAACAACAAGAATACAGAAAGTAACATTTCCTCAACAAAGCCAAACTACAAAAGTACCATAATAAGAGATATTTAAGAGCCACTGAAGTGCAAATCTGTGTTTTAATCCAGATATAGTCGGAAAAGGTGCGTTTTCAGTTTCCGACGGAAGCTGTAGACAAAACTACAAATCCACAGGATCACATTAAACTGGACTGCCTACTAACAGATGATGAATATATAACTGTTCATCATCTTTAAAAGTAATTTCCCATGAACTATATATCTGCTTGACGTAACTTGCTCCAACATGCCACTGTTCCGCCACATCAGTAAGCTCTAACCGCCTCTCACCTGGCCTGGGGTCAAAGAGAGGGAGATTCCTCTCTCTCTCCTCCCACACCAGGGCTTGTTTGTTCAGAAACTGACAATGATAGACATCTGGTGCGTCTCCAAAGTGTCTCTACTTTTCTATTAAATGGTGTTTGTATTCCATACTTGCATGTTGTGGTTTACTCAGACAATTCAGAAAGGACACGGTGTCCCGAGAGTTAGTTTCTTGTATTTATGTTGCATGGGTTTTGTTACTACCACGCTCCTTCTCTAAAGGTCTAATAGCTCCGAAGGGTAAAATGAAAACAGATTATGATAAATTCTTATACCTCATAGTCACAAAAGTAAATATTTGACCCATTTGTCACAAGCCACATATCCTCAGATAGTCCTGACACTGTAATGTGACTTCCCAGACAGACAAATCAAGAGAAAAAGGACTTTGTTGGAGACTTTTCTCAATGTCACACTCACAAGATATTGCAACATTTCTGAACACCATACACAACTGATATTTGCAATACTATATATATATATATATATATATATATATGGTGCATGTGTAAATAACTTCTGTTAGAGAAAGAAAATATAAATACAGCATGCAAACCCAATCTGTCCACACGATGTTTACAACACTTCCAAACAGGGTGGCAAACACAGATGTGGATTTAATCTCTTGGTTCACGCCACGGATATACCAAGATTAGTTGTTTTTTCTTTCCCCAATTTAATTATATGGGGGGAAAGTATTTTTGGCTTCAATTTGATGGACACCGAAATTGTAACTCTATTAGTTGATCACTAATAGATGCAGAATTTGCTTCAAAACCTGGATCTCTTCCTTGTTTCACAGTAATTCCTTGTTTTCTACAAGTAATTCATTATCTGTTTCATTCAATGTGGTACACGCCACAATGTAATGTTGGGTCCCAAACAGTTTGACATACTCTTCTTCTATTTTCTGCTTTACCTTTTATTACCTTCGCATTGAAAATGCAGAAGGTAATGTTTTGATCGCCGTGTATTTGTATGCGTGCGTGCGTGTTATTCGCATAAGTCAAAAAGTATTAAACCGAATCGCATGAAATTTGGTGGGATAATTGGTTATTATCCGGGGACCATTTGATTAGATTTTGAGATTGATCGGGTCAAAGGTCAAGGTCATGAAAAGGTCAAAATCTTCTTTTACCATAGCGCAGTCAATTTGTATGTTCATAATGCAATGCCCGATCTTGTGATATGCGAAGGTATGCGCTCTACCGAGTGCCCGTTCTAGTTTAATTTGTGTTAGTCTCGATTTTCCAACATGTGGTTGAATTACACTAAATGGAGCCTTTGGGTAAAAGGTATTATTACATATTACAAAATCTCATTCTGACATTTTAATGCGCAACTCTAGAAGCATTAACTGGCTGACACTGTACATTTGGACTCGGATGAAACTATTAATTTAACTACGACACATCCCGGAGGCCTCATTAACGTCGGTTCAACATGTTCCTCTGAGGTAGTTCTCTTTCGTGCCAAGAGTTAAAGTACACCAACACTTTCGCTGCCAGCAGTGGGAATCAAGCCTCTGTTTATGTTTGCTGACAGCCGGCCAAAGGGAACGTCACAGCGCACCATTTCAAGTCTTCAAATGTGTTGTGTGGCGTTTCACATACGGCTAGAAACTAATTATTATAAAGCATCTGCCATTAACACTTAATGTTGATGACTTTGGGGTAGTGCACAGCTGATGAGGCAGACAAATTGGAGGGTTTATAAGTAGGGCCTGTCTATAAATCAAAAGATGTAAGCCACCACTTCTCTCTGATATTAGCTGCCAGAAACTTGCAATAACTCACTGTACATATTCACATTCATACTTACACTGCGTTGATCTGCACTGCACTCATTTAATTTACACTACACACACACACACTTTGCATTTTGCACACTGTTTATATATATATATATATATATATATTATTTTTTTATTTATATTTTTATTTTACATTGCTGAATTTACATATATGTTGTGTATATATATATATATATATATATATATATATATATATATATATATATATATATACATATATATATTTTATTTTATTTTATTTTGTATTTTATATTTCACTTTGCATACTATACTTTATGCACAGAAACTTTCTTTCTTTCTTATATTTATATTTTATTGTGTTTAGTTTATTGGTGCTACTGTGTCAACACATTTCCCCTTGGGGATTAATAAAGTATATTTCTATTCTATTCTTCTATTGGGGAATGGCTTTGAAGTATGCTGCTGTTCCTCAAAAAGGCGAGTGTGATGTCTTTCGTCAGAAAACTTGAATGTCACAGGAAACTCGTCAGAGATTCTTACTGTCGATTGAGTCCCGACGAGCCTTTCTGTTGCAATCAATCAGGTAAAAGCTCCAGACTTTTATGGGGGTTTTAAAATATAAACAATGTGCAAAATGCAAAGTGTGTGTATGTTATTGCACTAGTTTCAAGCAGCTCCTGCCAGAAACTAGTGCAATAACATACACACACTTTGCATCTTGCACATTGTATATATTTAATTGAATTTACACTGCTGTATTTGCATATATGTTGTGTATATATATATATATATATATATATATATATATATATATATACATATATATTTTATTTTGTATTTTATATTTCACTTTGTATAGTTTATGCACAGTCACTTTTTCTTTCTTTCTTATATTTATATGTTATTCTTGTGTGTTTAGTTTATTGGTGCTACTGTGTCCACAAATTTCCCCTTGGGGATTAATAAAGTATATTTCTATTATTCTATTTCTATTCTATTCTATTCAATAACTATCACTGTACACATTCACATTCATCCTTGCACTGTGTTGATCTGCACTGCACACATTTCATTAACACTACACACATACACACACTTTGCATTTTGCACACTGTCTATATAAGTATATTTCTATTCTTCTATTCTATTCTTAAGGAGTTGCAGCTCCGCCCATCACCCACACACCGAGCTACAGACCGCTCCACACGGCTGTGCTGAATCATACAGACCGGCTCTGCACACTATTCTGATACATAATTGTGAAGTGCTCTTAGCAGCACTGTTCGCTACGGGCGACTGACAGAGTTCAATCAATGCCGATGCCAGAAAAAAACAGAGGCTAATGAGATTTTCCCTCATTGTCTCTGATTTTTACAGCACAGACACGCTGTGGCTGTCAGATCCGCCCTGGAACATGACGTCTGTTTATGCTCGAGATATTTATACGTGTCATCTTTACTTGCTCAAATATTTGTTTAATTAAATTTGTTATAAATTAACAGGTCTGGCAGCATGCCATGATTGAGAAGGCGGGAGCGCGGTGACATTATGTGAACAGTTATTCCCGTTTCTGTCCGTGAGTTAGATGAAACATCGATAACCGTCTCATGTCTTTATGGTAAATGAACCTACAGCCAGCAGCATGTCCACTTAGCTTCACACAAAGGGCTGGAGACGGGGGGGAAGAGCACGGCTCTGTCCATCCACATTCTGCTATGGGTACCGCGGTTATATCTTCACGAAGATAATCAAAGTGTAAACATATGTTGTGTGTATATATACATATTTGCATATATTTTATTTTGTATTTTATATCTTACTTGTATAGTTTATGCACACTTGTTCTTCTTTCTTATGTGTATATTTTATTATTGTGTTTTAGTTTAATGTTTATTGGTGCTACTGTGTCCGCAAATTTCCCCTTGGGGATTAATAAAGTATAATTCTATTCTATTCTATTCTAAACACTATTTCAGCTGCTTAGAGCAAATAAATAGGTTTGTAGATAACTATATTGAAAAATAATAAAGTGTGTTCTATACATGTTATGTCTATAATAATTGTATTTGTATATTGTGTTTGTTTAATCTTGTTGAATACAATATATTTAACAAGATTAAACAAGCAAGATACTCCATGTTTTTAGTGGATGTGCTTGAAGGCTTTTCTTTTGGTTTCTCATTATGCTAAACTAATCTAGCACACAGACATGAACGCGGTATTGATTTTCTCATCCAACTATCGGAAAGAAAGAAAATAAGTCTATTTGCCAAAGGGTTTCTATTATCGGAAGACCTGTTTTTATTTTACAGTTTAGTTGAGTTTGTAACGCATCGTATTATTACGTATGTTTATGCCGTATGAAACCATTAACACGTGCATTTAATTACAGTGACTGGTGGAAATTACATTCAGAGCCACCAGCAACCTCTGCAACACTACACACATACACACACTTTGCATTTTGCACACTATCTAGATATATATATATATATATATATATTTTTTTTTTTAATTTAATTTCACAGTGCTGTATTACATATATGTTGTGTATATATACATATATATTTTATTTTATTTTGTATTTTATATTTCACTTTGCACACTTTACTTTATGCACAGTCACTTTCTTTCTTTCTTATATTTATATTTTATTGTGTTTAGTTTTATCGGTGCTGCTACTGTTGTCAACAAATTTCCCCTTGGGGATTAATGAAGTATATTTCTATTTCTTCTTTCTATTCTATGTTGAAGGAGTTGGCATGAAGCTCTGATTGTCTACCTTCTGGTTCGGCTGAATTTGACTCCACAGCACACAACCCTAATCAGCTGCATCAAAACAATCATTAACTAACCTCCCGTTGCCTCCGTCTTTCTCTCTGCCTGCTTCTCGAACACACAACAGAGTGCGAGAGTCTAGACAACACCGAAGAGACTTCTCTCTCACCTCGCACACCCCATGACCCATCATCCCCCTCGCACAACTCCTTCATGCAAACAGGACCTCACACTCAGCACACGGGAGAGGCTGCAACAGTATCGCGCACACTTTCACAACACAATGTTCAGCACATTTGCACATTATGTTGTCAACAATGTTACAAATGGACTGTGTTTTACTTTTAGCCGGTAAAAATGGATTCAAATTATGAATTTAGCTCTGAATCCTGCACCCTTTTAAGGCTTTTACAGCTGGCTTTTAAAAGCTAGGCTTTTATGGTACGGCATGTTTCAAATGCAGCTGAATGGACGTGTTTGTATAACTGCTCAAAAGCCCGACAAAATGCAAGCAGATTCTTTATTATCATATTTCCCCCCGGTGTTTTACATTTACAACATGTTGTGTGTCTCTAAGTAGGAACTATCTAATAATGTTTAATTTAATTTAATGGGTGTGGGCTTACACAAACACTGCTATGGTGTCTATATTATCACTTTCAGAATTCAATTATTGACCACAATTCTGCTGTTTATGAAAGAGCTTGACAAACAGAATATCACTGTGTGCTTATAAAGTATTTAAACAGCGATAACTAAAGAAAGTCATTAAAAAAACAGTGAACCAATCAAATTACATTTAAAACATTTGCATCTTCTTTTCTTCCGGTAATCCCATCTAAAAAAACACAATCTCATCAAATCACTGTTGTACATTAAAGACCCCTTCTCACGTGTTCAGGTTATCTAAAGTAAACATTAAACTATAAACAATGTTTTTTCTTCAGTGACGCCAATCTCCTCTGTGTTTATACTGGCTCTTTAATGGTGTAAAGGTCATAAACCTGAGCCATTGGCCGTAATATAAGTGGTGTCCTCCCATAGGCTGTGAGGTTACAAGCAGGCCATTGATAGGCTGCCTGTGAATGGTGTTTGGAGGTAGCCATCTGCTCCTGTTTATGGCTCATTAACCCCGCTACCCCTGGATAACCAGACTGCCCCAGAGCAACAGGTACAAGAAGCCGACTTGAATACAGAAACATAAAACTGACTAGGGTGACCAGATTTGAGTTTGTGAAAAAGAGGACACGGGGACACGGGGACAGGGGGGGGGGGGGGGGGGGCTGAGCGATTAACATCTCTCTTATTCTGCCTGTTTTGTGATATACATGCCTAAAATTTATATATACCTTTCTATCCTGTACATTAATATTCCACTGTTTTTTTTTTTGTTTTTTTTTTTTAATTATTATTATTATATATTTTTTTATGCTTATTTATATTAATTCTATTCATTGTTTCTATTATTATTCGTTTTGTATTCTCTCGTGAGCAACGCTGCTGTAATCCTGTAATTTCCCCACTGAGGGACTAATAAAGGACTATCTTATCTTATCTTATCTTATCTTAAAAGGGGGATCATTTTCGTGTATCTGGCAACACTGAGATCAGTCGACCAATGACTGTTCAGGTGGACCGTAAGGGAGATACCATCTCCAAAACGTGTAAGGGGTAAAAACTAGTTTGTGAAAACCCAGAGAAACGCAAATATCCGACGAAGCAAAATCCCGGACGTTTTTGGAATCCCTGCCGAGCGCTTTTTTTTTTTGGTCTCAAAAAGAGGACATGTCCGGGGAAAAGAGGACGTCTGGTCACCCTATAACTGACCAAGTCCTGTTTCTGCTTCAACATGCTCCTCGATTCAATAGTTCACCTTGAAACAGGAATAACTGGAGAAGCCTTACCTTCCCAGAAGTCCATAGGCATACAGTGAGTCTGCCAGGAGTAAAGTAATTTCCCCCGTCTGCATGGACATGACACACTCCTCCAGGGCCTACAGGTGTCAAAAGCCAACGTGTTACTGAGACTGACAGAGCGTTTCACATGATGACACTAAACACAGTTCAGCTTAACTTTGTTGTGTGTACTTCAATGTCCTTTGATTAATTACATTGTTTCAAGAATGTGGAGCAGCTCTTTAGCCCGTCTAGCTCTAAGGACGAGTGTAGGTCAGTTGGTCCAGACTTAATACCTCAACAACTATCGAACCATAAAATGTGTTGCATGTATGTGGTTCCCACATTTCCAAAACTTGTAAGGGGTAAAAACTAGCTTGTGAAAGATCCAGAGTAACGCAAATATCCAACGAAGCACGTTTTTGGAATCCCTGTCGGACGCTTTTTTTTTGGTCTCAAAAAGAGGACATGTCCGGGGGAAACCGGACGTCTGGTCACCCTAGTCAACATTGCCACAGCTTATCATCAGCATGTTAGCAATGTCATTGCAATGTTAGCATGCTAACTTTAGCATTTGGCACGAAGCACCGTTGTAACCAGGCAACTTCAGTATGCATCAAGCGCAACTCCTCTTGTTGTAAAAAAAAGAAGCCAGACCCTAGGCCTATAAAAGTCTAAGAAATAATGACTCTATTTCCCACTATTTCTCAAAATTACTCTATTTCCCAACATGTCTATTTAGTGAATTGTGGTCCTAATAAGAGTAAAATAGATAACAACTACAAATTCAAACAACCATTAGACGATAGCTGATGAGTTCCAAGATGCATACACACACTGCGTTCTGCCTCCTTTGCTTGAACCTGATTGATCAATATACTCAGATATGCTTCAGATACCAAACTCTGTTTATATACACTACCGTTTAAAAGTTTGGGATCACTTCAAATGTCCTTGTTTTTCAAAGAAAAGCACAGTTTTTTTTTTTCCAATGAAGATAATATTAAATTAATCAGAAATACACTCTATACATTGTTAATGTGGTAAATGACTTTTCTAGCTGGAAAAGTCTGGTTTCTAATGAAATAGCTAGGTGTATAGAGGCTCGTTCCCAGCAACTATCACTCCAGTGTTCTAGTTGTATGAATGAATGATTACAAAACCCTTGAAAACCCTTGTGCAATTATGTTAGCACAGCTGAAAACAGTTATGCTGGTGAGAGAAGCGATACGACTGGTCTTCGTTTGAGGAACAAAATGAACATTTAACATAAAAATCGTTATTTCTAACCTTGTCAGTGTCTTCACTATATTTTCTGTTCATTTTGGAATTTATTTGATGAATAAAAGTGTGAGTTTTCATGGAAAACACAAAATTGTCTGGGTGAGCCCAAACTTTTGAACGGTAGTGTATGTACAGTATGTATATATATATATATATATATATATATAGAGAGAGAGAGAGAGAGAGAGAGAGAGAGAAAGAGATTAGGTATACTCTTATTTTCCTATTTTTACAGTCTCCATTGGTGATCATTGAAGTGTGACGTAAACACAATAAACTACACTGAGGGGTTTACCTGATTCACGTCTCCCTCTCCAATAACAAAGACCAGGTTGCAGTCCTTCTCCACCACAGTGCGGTCCTCCAGGACACATTGCATCTTCACAGTAACCTCTTGGTCCCAGGTGGGGCTCTGGGTGTGCGGGGCCCCGAACTGCACCACCTTCTTTCTCAACAGCTGGTCCTCTGCGAGGAAATAAATGACGGTGATGCAGGAGGAAGCAGGGTTAAGCTGTGTGTTGGTGGTAAATGCACAGAAACAGACACAAACATACCAAGCTTGAGTTCAGTCACATTTTGGGCATTTTACTTCTTTTGTTGTTTTAATCCAAATTCAAATATAAAGGTTGTATCACATTAAATAACTAGAATGGGCACTCGTTAGAGCGCATACCTTCGCATATCACAAGATTGGGCATTGAATTATGAACATAAAAATTGACTGTGCTATGATACAAAGAAGATGTTGACCTTTTCATGACCTTGACCTTTGACTGGATCAATCCAAATCAAATCAAATGGTCCCCGGATAATAACCAATCATCCCACTAAATTCCATGTGATTCAAAGAAGATGTTGACCTTTTCATGACTTTGACCTTTGACCCGGTCGATCCCAAAATCTAATCAAATGGTCCGCGGATAATTACCAATCATCCCACCAAATTGAATACGATTCGGTTTAACACTTTTTGACTTATGCGAATAACACGCATACAAATACTTGGCGATCAAAACATTACCTTCCGCATTTTCAATGCGAAGGTAATAAGCATTACTATGCAAGCGTACCTACTAAAACAGTCAAAATTGCATCTCTATACAGTTCAAGGATGTATCCTCACCTGCGATGTCCAGCCAATCCTCTGCCAGAAACAGCTCCTCGAAGGTGGAGGACGTCCACTCGGTCCTCTCATATTCTGGAAAGAGACTCTCTGCCGAGCTGTCTCTCTCCGACACGTCATCCTCTGTTGATGGATCTTGAAATCTCACCATCTTCCAGCTGTTAGTTTTTTTCAGTTTCCTCTGCTTCTTGCATCCTGCGTTTCCACTTTGCTCAGGATCAGAGGTTTGATTCACCGCAGCGCTTTTACCCTCACCTGCACAGCTCTCCGGTTCAGCCTGCTCTATCTCACTCGGCTCCTCGTCTTCCTCGGCAGGCCCACAGGGGAGCTCGCTGTAACTATCCCCGACAGCCAGCGTGGAAACGGCCACTCTTACACCAGGCGCCGTACCCTGCGCTGCAGGGTGCTCATGCTCTTCACAACATGGCTCTGTCTCCATTTCTGCAGAGAGCGATGGACACCACCTGCATTAGCCTCCAGAAGAGATGATCCTCCTTCTCCCAGCCAATGTTCCACTTAGGCGCCGGTTCGGGGTTCTGCCACCTTCACTTTGTCAAAACAAAAAGAATATCTCCATGATGTAAAAATCCACGTTGTGTTTCAATAAATCCAACTCAGAAGGCATGCCTAAATCCTGCCCGTGTCTACAGTTTTTAGAATAAGCTCGATCTCGCCTGCAGCTTCGTAGTTTCCGCCGTTCTGTTGCACCTTGATCTCTTCTTCTCACACGTGCTTCCGTCCCCCTTAGTCTACATAGTCCAGTTGATGTGGCAGCGACCAAAAATGAATAATGTAAAGAAACTGTGCAGTGCAACAAAACACTCCCATCCGGTAGGCTTGTGCATCGGTAATCTGCAGGATTAGAAGAGAAGAACCTAATCTGCCAGAACGTCTGTAAGCTTCTTAATGACTTCACCGTCGTGCCCCACAACGCAGTTTCCACGAACGCAGTCGACCAAGAAGATCCCAGAAAATATTTGATTTATGTTGGGAGTGTTGTATTTTCACTTTTTAGGGAGTGCCACCACAATAATAACCTGCAGGCTGTAAAAAATAATATTAGATAACAGATCAAATACACCGTATTTTAAGTATAAAATTGGGGAGGATAAACATCTCATATCAAGTTAATTTGGGTATCTTCAAAAATATTCTTGAAAACTGAAAACATTTATTTTTATTTTTAACACATGATGAATATTAGTTGCTTATCAAGTTCATCAAGAAACTAAACTATGAATCATTATTATTATTATAAGACCCAATAATAAGGTATCTATCCATCTATCTATTCCAGATCGATATTAAACTATTAAGTATTTAAGTAGGAAGGGTTTGTTCTTTTCATTGGTGCAATTCAAGTATAACTCAGATGGTATGTTTTTAATTTTAAGATAGCCAGGAATAAATGTCTGTTTTAGGACAAATTAAGGTTTATGTGTGAAACTTCTAATAAATTTTATCTCATAACTCAGCACTCATCATATATTATTCGCTTTTGGACCTCAACCGGCTGCGTTATCTAAACACATCCACTTGTTCACAGGCTGAAAACAGGATTCAGAGATTCATTTAAATATATCAAGATGGTTATTAAGGCATTAGTAGAATTTTCTGAATGTTTCATTTTCATAAAATGAGTACAGACAATGTTACACAGTTGTTACATCAGAACACCACTGCAAGGAAGGTTATTCCTCACTGCACATTATACTCAAGGAAACTACAAAAATAACAAAAGTTACACATGATATCAAGTATGTGTCTGTCCTGTCACTGAAGGAGCAGTAGAAAACATCCCCCAGCCATATTGTAAATGAACACTGCATTACTAACTGAGAGGCTACTCTTTAATCCACAGCATGTTGTCCATCAGGGATTAAATTAATCCCAAATCCATATTTCTGACCCAGAAAACTGTTTTTGACTTATTCTCTCCAACATTTGAGAGAGACATGTCATACTGTTCATGCAAACTTGTCTAAAACATTAAAATGCTGCTTACACATTATTATACTTAAAATGATTCATGATTTAAGTAATATTTCTAAAATGCAAATGTTATAAAGATCCTGAGCAACTTCGGAAAAGATAATAAATTCTATGTATTCATTGTAAACTGAATATCTTTAGCTTGTGAACTATGCTAGCGAGAAAAAGCAAGACATATTCATACATATATCTATTTTAAGTCTGGAAAGTTGTGTGCTTTTGTTTACATCTTAAAGACAAGAATAGATGAATCCCTTGATGCATCAATTGAGAAAGTAATTGGGAGAAAAAAATGAATTGTGAAAATATTTAAAATAAAATAAAAAAAATCTATCTATCTATCAATTTAGATAATGTAATAAGCACTTTGCATTTTGATACTTACAGTCTTGTAAATACTTCTTTAACACCAGCATATTTGATTAATTATGTATCTGTTTGGATTGCAACTTGGAACAGAAATAGATAAAAGACGAGATACTCTGTGAATAAAGATAATTAAAATAAAACGGAGGGGGTACAAATGACCAACGATTGTTTCTACGGAAGCGAAAGTAAAATAGTTGTGTTTACTTCGTCCTGACTCAACGCATGCGCGTGCGTGCGCGCGCGCGCGTGCGTGTGTGAGAGAGTGAGCCCCGCCCACAGCCTCTCTCCTCCGTGACGTAGCAGGCAGTATGTCGCCAATATTACTCAGTTGTAGAAATGGCAGCGCTGAGACAGCAGCATCGGTATGGGCTCTCCTGTGGCCAAATCAACAAAAACACCCCGAACCAAAGTCTGTACCACGTCAAGCTCACTGACACCGCCATCCGGACCCTCGAAGCCTACCAGAACCTCAAGGTAAGCACCACGATGGGGTGGCACTTCTTTTGGAGCTCCTGTGTGTGTTTTTCTTCTGCTATATTTTCATTTTCTTGAATCGCCTCCCAACTCCGTGAACTCTACAATCCTCAATTTGTAAATGCAGTTTGTTATTTCGCTTTTGCGGGATAAAAAGTAAAGTTCAAACAGTTTGGCAGCTCAGAGCTCATCGACAGACGCGCGTCGGCGTCTGATAAATGATGTCGATTGTTACAAAGCAACAGTGGCTAAGCTTTATTAATGATGATCATAACAGGCAATTCAATGGGATTTGATGAATGAAAGGATTTCATTAAATTCCCATGTAAGCCCTGAGTAGAATGAGTTTTGAGAAGGGAGAGGCTGAGGCTATTTTCAATTGTGCACGTCTACTTGTTTACCAATGCGTAATCTCCCGAAAACCCAAAACGGTATTAAAGTTCCCAAACGACAGATTGGCGATTATGCACTGAGCTTTAGAAGCTTGACTCTGCTTTCACCAAAGATACATTAAATATGAAAGTCATTATTTAGAGTACGGGCGACTCCAGATGATTGTCAGTCATTTTATGTTTTTTTTTTTTTTTTTTTAAAGGCTTTTTTTTGTTCTCGTTTTGCTCACGGGAATAAATTAATAAACAAGCTATCAAGCAAATTATTCGACTGCTCTGAATCAGGAGACTGTTTCATTGCGTTATGGTCCATTAGATTAGACCAAGATAATTGAGGATCTCCAAATGGTATTTACCCGGAGCAGTGCTCCGCGAGTCAGTCAAGTCCCACAGTTATCCCTGCAGCTCGACGTTCATTTGTTCTTAGTTAGTTAAAAAAAATAAAATAAAATACGTGTTGATACAATGAAAATGAAGCCCTGTTGTATGCGAGACTCGGCCGTATCGTCTTGTATGGGGCTCGACAAGTTGTCGCTGTGCTCTTGTGTGTTATTGTTGTTTGCTCTTTCCACGCCTGGAAGCCCGCCCAGCTCCGCAGCTCATTGGTCTGCGGAGCGGAGGAAACTCCAGAGCTCTGCAGCCTGACAGCAGCTTCCCCCAGGCCGAGGCAGGCAGGAGGGCTTAAACTTTTCTCCAAGTGAAAGACCACCCCGGAAAATATTGTTACAGACTGCTGGACTCCCACTGAGATGTTGTCCTCGGGAGACTCTCAAGCGGAAGGAGTTTATGTTATTAGATGGGGTTTATTCATAAACGGTTCTTCCACTTCAAATCAAAGAGCCTTCACATCAAGTTGGGGCTGCAGTGAGCGAGCTATCTGCCCATCGTGTTCTCGTGTGATTGGGTATTTGTTTGGTCCATGGAATTAGAGAAAAAACAGAAAAATGCCATTATCGTAATTATACAAAAGTGAAATAGATTTAACTGTCTCTCGTGTAAGAGTGACACAGTGAAGCATTGCTCCTTTGGCAACAATCGTTTCACAATTTCACAAAGCTGAAGTTATTTCCTTTTTAAAGTCTTGTTTTGTCCAGATGACTCATCCTCGATGCAGATTCATGTTTTATTGATCCTGTGATTCCTTAACCTGTACCACCTTCTAATAAGGCACGCTTTAGATAAAGGCTTTATCATTGTAAGTAATGACATCCGTCACTAACAACATTTGGGTTGCCAGGTTGTAAATTATTCCTCGTTTTATGGTTTCTATTTTAATCTATATAAGGCATTTATGAATGCTGGTAATCATTTGATAAGAACTCATGGCTCTTTTGTAAATACGATGTTGATAAATGTACTGTGGCAAAGGGTATTTGTCACAACCTAGAAACATCAACATTGAAATTCCAATTACTACTCATGACTAATACATAATCTATAACTGACATCTATAAAGCTATCGCACGGCCTTCGTATAAGGTGCCTTATTAGACAGTGGCATATTGTTTCATCCAAATATTATTAAATTGTTGTAATATTTTAAATGATCATGAAAATAAGCTTCCCACTTGTGATACGCCCTATGGCTGTGTTGTTGATATTTATTATTCCATCCAATATTAAAGCTATCGGAAGATGAAGAAAATCAAAACAATTCTCTCCAATAGGGAAGACATTTTCGCAAACCATTAATAATAAATCAAGAGCACTGTCAATCACGGGCACAGCTGTACTTTACAGATAAATGTCCCCGTCTATTAACTATGTATCGCGTTGCCTCAAAGGAAGGTATATTTTATGATTTTAATATTCATTTAACAGTTGCTGGTAAAAGAATATTATAATGTTCTGGAGCATAACACTGTGGTCTTGAGTGCACTACAGTTATAAACAACAGCACACTGCATTAATACAAAATATACTGTATAACTTATTTCAGAAGGAGCTTCATCTTTCCTCTGGGATCTGATGTTGCTTTTATTTATGGGGAGAAAATGTTGGGAGAAAATCAGTTGAAACACAAAAATATGCAGAGTTTGACTGACACAAGCAAAGTTGTTTGCTTTGGATTTATTAATCACACTAATTACTCTGAATATTAGGGCTAGAAACCCCTGAACTGGAGACTTAGTGGTAAAAGAAATATGACGGTAATCCATCTGGGCAAAGCCTGATGGGGAAATGGCAACGTTTTGGCATTTAATGAGAAAGTTTACCACGCCTTGTCTCATTAAACGCGACTGCTGTTATCCAAAGAAACCCACTGAGCAGAGCTAGAACAATGGCGCTATATTTTCCCTCCTAATGTACGAGCTGTCCGTTAGATTAAACATGAATCCTGATCAGTTTCTTCTTCTTCTTCTTCCTCTCTCTCTCCTCAGGCATCACTATCAAATCAGCCAGCGATTTGCTTCAAGGGGAGCCAGGGGGTAAGATGTTTTGCATGCTCTCCTTATTGCCTGAGAATCTGAATGCTCTAATTAGTTCCCATTTTCTGTGGAGCGGAGTTGTGACAGTTCTTCTGCACATCCTCTTGCTCTGTCAAGCGTTCGCTAAGCGCTTGCATGCATGCATCCACCAAGACCAAGAGAATCGCCTGACTGTCATTTCTGTTGCTGGATTTTCCATCTGAAAAGAGAATAAAACATCAGGTCGGTGTTTGCAGCAAAGGGTCGGGCGGTTTTAAACGTACCAGAAGCCCAAAGTCAGATGGAAAGCTGTCACTAAGTGTTACAGTTACCCTGGACTGCATGTGCACATTCAGAGACACGTGCATAATCATGTATATCGGTTAGTATTATATGTATAGGTTTGTTTCAAGTTTCAAGTTTCAAGTCTTTTATTGTTAGATGCACAGAATGACACAGGGTCAGACTGGGCACTGACATTCTTAGGACAAGGCCCCACACAACAACTACCACAGCATAACACACAACCATAATACAACATAACATGACATACACTCTGTACAAGTACTCATATAATAACCCTACTAAATATGCAAGATAATATACAATACAACATGCTAAGACATATACCAAACCTATACATATAATACTAACCTATATACATATAACATATAATACACATATAGTAACATATAATAAACTAAACTAAACTACAGACAATGGGAGTGCAATAATTCTGGTAGCTATGTACTTGCCGTGCAAGTGTAAGTACAAGCATGTCTTAGCATGTTGTATTGTATATTTATATTTATCTTGCATATTTAGTAAGGTTATTATATGTGTCAGAGTACAGTATGTCATGCTATGTTGTATTATGTTGTTATGCTGTGGTAGTTGTTGTGTGGGGCCTTGTCCTAAGGATGTCAGTGCCCAGTCTGACCCTGTGTCATTATGTGCATCTGACAATAAAAGACTTGTAACTTTACATTACATTACATCACATGTCATTTATCAGACGCTTTTATCCAAAGCCACTCACAATAAGTGCATTTCAACCTAGAGTACAAACTAAGAACAACAAGAATACAGAAAGTAACATTTCCTCAACATAGTCAAACTACAAAAGTACCATAATAAGAGCCATTCAAGTGCTACTAAAGTGCAAATCTGTGTTTTAATCCAGATATCAGATATCCAGATAACTTGTAACTTGTAACTTGTAATAATCTAGAAAAATACTTGGCCCTGAAAGCAAAGAGGGCATTCCTGTAAAGGAGAAAGATTCCTGTGTGTGGCCAGATTATCCGGGCCGCTATTACACCCTCCCTGGCTTGGCCTGCTAGGCCGCTACACATTCACCACAAACCCGCCCGTGTCTAAAAGGAGCCGCTCTAATCCCGGCGAGAGCCAGTTGCATTGGCGAAAGTGACTTTTCTCCGTGCACAAATGCCGGCCCTGTGCGCTCACACGGACCCTGGAAGCCCAAAGACAGGGTACGCTCTACCCTCAGGCTGCTAGCCAGGTTACTGGGTCAGGCGTGCAACTGGGGAGGCTTTGTTCAGAGAGGGGGAGGAGGTATAAGCGGGGTTGGCGAACCCCAGGGAGCCCCTCCCGCGTCTCCACGCAGACATGAAAGATTGGAAATATACGGGAATGATACACGAGCGGTGGAATTCATCGCTGGGCAGGGAAGCAAAACACGTCAAAAACACAAATAATGTAAACATGCAATGAAACATCTGTAAACGGGCGCGGCGGATTAACCTGTTTACGAGAGTCTTTCTGTGAAGAAATGTTAAGTGAGTGCAAATTTAAGTGTTCTTTAATCACTGAGAAGGATTTGGTGATTATATCTCGTTTGGCACATTACATATTCAAATTGCTTTGCGGAATTCGAGAAGGAACCCCCTCCCCCCTTTGACAATAGTCCCCGAGCTGGACGATTGGGCATTAATGAGGTAGCTGCAACCATCGGTAGTGGGGGGAGGCCAGATTAAGCCGTTAGTGGGGGGAGGTTGTTGGTGAACATGGCAGTCTGGCATGAAACAGACAGAGGAGATAACCAGTGGCTGCATGTGTCTCCAGGTTGGAGGTGTACATCGAGTTTACGTAGTGTTAGGTATTCTGAAACTGGGCACTTTGTAGATGGTGGAGAACAGGCTTCCGGACGCGCGTGAATTAAGTTATCAACATTTAATGGCAGGAAGTGTAAAACGAACAATCGAGGCCGTGCTCTCCTCGAGGCGCTCCATCCGCCCCGAGCGTGCCGCCTTCCCGTTACCTGTACCACCTGAGAAGAGGGCGATCCTTCCTATTCCGGAAGTTTTGTCACTCGGTTCAAAACGTCATTTCCGGTCAAGTATTTTCACAATAAAAGTCCAGTCTATTATGGTCTGCATTAAAGTCACCTTCACAATAAAAGTCCCTTGTTATTGTAAGTCACGTCACGGATCTATAATACTAACATACAGTCACTCTCATGAACATACATTCATTCTTGCCATTTACATTTGCATAGAGTAAACATTACCCCTATGCTTCATAACACATTAATAACAACATCAATATAATATCTTTCTATATGTATTAATTTAAAACACAAGACTTCTGCAGATGTTATCAAAATAAACTATTACCACCTAACAGTAGCTAGTTTTCACTCGCTGAAGCTCCTCTCTTCCACAAAGGCAGCTTCAGGGGGTCGTGTGTGGCGAGGGAAGAGGTTTCTATCAGTCGCCAGCTGGAGCGCTCCATCACAGAAGCCACGACTGCCTCTTTCTGATCTTTGTCCTCGCTCATGTCACATTTCCTGTAAAGGGGCACTTCCAGGGCCACAAAAACCAGAGGATTTTTTTTTTTAAATCACCGTCCTGGCTTCACTCCAGGGCTCAGCGGTATCAGGGCCCGGGGCCGCTATCGAGAAATAGCACGCTGAGGGTTTTTCGTCTGCCTTTCTCTCTTGACCCTGCGGCATTTAGCCCGACTGTAAATTATCTGCCAAGCTTGTAATCATGCGATGAAAAAGACGCAGGCTCATAAATGCCTTTAAAACTTGTGCAGGGCATCTATGAAACTTACACATTACAATATATGAATTTCTGCTAACCTCTATTTGCATTCACCTTGAGTGAGGCATTAAATGACCTGGGCTACGTGATGGGAAACAAACGGGGTGAATCAATAACTTAACGTCTGGAGCAGTGAAAGAAAATTAAAAGAAAATGTAGTCTGTGATGCAATGAGGACGTTTTTTTTTTCCCCATTTGATAAAAGCTGGAAATTGAAAATAAATGAGGTTTCTGGATAACTTTGAAATAGTCGCAGGGGATTACGGAATATAAACAGAGCTAGCTCGAGTTCCCGTGGCCAGGAATTTCACATCTTCGTGCTTATTTTCTTTCAGTACTGGCAACGACACCGCTTGTTGGCGTGATGATCTCTATCCGTCGAGTAAGAAATCAAGCTTGTGTTCTTGGTTATTTATCGGATACAAGCTGCATATTGATCAGGAAAATGTGTTCTACGCTGCAAAAATTCAGCCTAAAAAAAACAAGGAAGAAAAGTTATAAAATGAGGGAATATTTCTTGAAATAAGCCAAATTATCTGCCAACAGAATAGGAACATTTGACTTGCCAGGATTTTTTAAAACAAGTGAAATGCTCCAACATTAAAACTGCCTTGTAAGAAGTCAAAAAACAAGCATAGATTGCCTGAATTTGAGATATTTCATTTTACTTACATTTTAATTTTTGCAGTGAATGAATGAATGAAATATACTTTATTAATCCCCAAGGGGAAATTTGGTGACAACAGAAGCAGCACCAATAAAACTAAACACAATAAAATATAAGTATAAGAAAGAAAGAAAGAAAGAAAGTGACTGTGCATAAAGTAAAGTGTGCAAAGTGAAATATTAAATACAAAATAACATAAAATAAAATATATATGTATATATATATGTATATATACACACATAAAATAAAATATATGTATATATACACAATATATATGTATATATACACAATATATATGTGTATATACACACATAGATACACAGTGTATCCATTGCTTCGGTGTTTTTTAAACAGCTTTTTCTTGATATTTCAACCCAAACTTCTGTATGGGTTATTGAGCACTGCATCTCACCTGTTACAACGCAGCATTGAGTGCTTCAGTATTATGTTGTTCCCCTCAACATAACTTTTACGAGTCAAGCGCTGTCATAGTAAATACGAACATCACATTTGAATACTCCACGTTGTGCGGCGTCAGGTGTGAAACGCATTTTTATTTTCTCCTCACTCCATAAATGTTGAATTGCAGTTGCCAGAGTAATTGTTTTTGTTTATTGCCTTGTCTGTATTTATGTGCACAGCTGTCACATGAAGGCAGCAGTACTGGGATGAGGGGAATGTAGAGGTGCTCTTAAAGATATTCTCATGACGCCTGTGTGTGAAGGCTGAGCTTCCCCCCTGGGCTCCCTCCCGCAGGCCCTCTTGATTATTTTGCCATTTCACCCCGTGTCTCGGCTAAATCCTTGGGAGAGACATCAGGGCCTCCATCTCACACACGGCTGCCCCCCCCCCCCCCCCCCCCCACAAATAAGCTATTGCAGTGTGCAAGTGTGTGTACGTGTGGACACATCTTCTTCTTTTCCTTTTTTTTTCTTGGAAGCTAATTAGAATAACAATAACAGGAATGTGGTTGGAGAGCCGTCCTCTCCCAGTGGCATAGCAGCGAGAGGGAGAGTTGTCCCACGTTTTTCTGAAAGGGCACACGCCGCTCTATTCATCCAGATGTGTTAAGCGAGGCGCGAGTCTCTGTGCCCGCTGCTCGTCGGAGGCCGAGTGTGTTCACGCAGAGCTATTTGGATCTTTGGATCTTTAGATCGTACAGTATATTTTAGGAATAAGCCCCATGAGATCCTTCAGTGAAAGAGGAATTGTCTTTACTCAGCTCCTCTGTCATTATTGTGTTTTTTTGCTTCTAACAAGGGAATTCGAAGGTCTATGTTAGAGTGATGTCGAAGATTTGAAATAAATGGCACAAATTGAACACAAATGTGATAATAATCTTTTTAAAAATGTTTTAAACTGTTTTGTGGTCAAACTGGTGTCGTCTGTTTACATTCCAAGCTAATCTGGAGCCACTAAAACGAAAGAAAGAACCGTCACTCTGGGAAATTGGAAATACCAGCGAGGAAAAAAACTAAATAACAACTGCTTGAGATGCTGTTTCACGAGGAAACGCAACAGACGATGTGCGGCGTGCTCGTCCACCCCACAGGCTATTTGGGTATTGGCATCAGAATCTACATCTGAGGAATGCTAATTACACCGTGTGTAATTGATGGCAGTGTGGCGGTCTCATTTACAAATAATGTGGAGAGCCTGTCGGGTTGTGTGACAGCGTGCGGTAACTACATTTCAGAGTTAGTTTTCTTGTTTGTCGTGTTCGAAACCGTCGGCTATAAAAAGCACTTGAATGGCTCTTATTGTGGTACTTTTGTAGTTTGACTATGTTGAGGAAATGTTACTTTCTGTATTCTTGTTGTTCTTAGTTTGTACTCTAGGTTGAAATGCACTTATTGTAAGTCGCTTTGGATAAAAGCGTCTGCTAAATGACATGTAATGTAAAGAAAATAATGTACATAATAATTCACATTTCAGCCAGATGCATTTTTTTAATAGAACTAAGTCTAAATTTGCAGTCAAATATTTAGATCATCATAAGGAAGTTGAAGTGACTTTATGATGCAAATCTGTCCATTTTGAACATTCAAGAAGTCATCTGTTATTGTAAAAAGAAAACAATGTTGACAATAAGGAATGGTTTATACAGTGATGGCATTCCCCTCGGAGGAGTCAGATTACAAGCCTTTTATTCTAAGATTAAGAAATGCAGCACAACAGGAAGTGAGCAATGGCAACATTGCAAGTAAGCATGACATCGCTGGTGTACAGCGGAGAGGAAGCTTAACCCCAAGAGCTCGAATCTAACGGCAGAGCGCTATTGTTAACGTAAAGACAGACCAGCAGGCTGCCACCATCTTTTCCTTTGTTTTTGCCTTGTGGTGGAAGATACAGAAAAAGGAAGGTGTTATTGTAAATCTCTAAAGTTATAAATCCACCATACAAAGCAAGGTGCGCCTTGATATCGGCAGGGAACATTTTGAATGTATCCTACTTTGGAGCATGATTACAAGGCACATTCTGTGGATTGTTGCAATATCAGACTGCCTTCTTTTCAGCCTGGAGAAAAAGGTCCATTAATGGGAGTCTAGCGCGATGCGCTGAGGGTTTAGTGGGACTGCTGGAGGGAAACAGGCTGGTCAAACAAGGGAAACACGTTGGTGGTGTCAGCGCTCTAATAACTAGAGTGTAGCGGGAATTTCCTCACTGGCATCATCAAATCATGCATATTTGGCAATAGAATAGAATAGAAGAATAGAATATATACTTTATTAATCCCCAAGGGGAAATTTGTTGACACAGTAGCACCAATAAACTAAACACAGTAAAATATAAATATAAGAAAGAAAGAAAGTGACTGTGCATAAAGTATACAAAGTGAAATATAAAATACAAAATAAAATAAAATATATATATATATATATATATTATATATATACATATATATATTTTATTTTATTTTATTTATATATATATATACATATACACAACATATATGTAAATACAGCAATGTAAAATTATATATATATATATATATATATATATATATATATATATATATATATATATATACAGTGTGCAAAATGCAGAGTGTGTGTATGTGTGTAGTGTAAATGAAATGTGTTCAGTGCAGATCATTCATGTTTAGATGGAGGAATCCATTTAGAGAGAACAATATATATTTAAGCAGTTTTTCTTTACATATTGCAAATAGAGGAAATAGTGGCCTCCCATTTAACAAACCAGATCCGTAAAGAGGAAGGCACCTACAGTTAGCAGGGGTGGGGAATCTGGGGAGGGGGAGGGGAGACCCAGTGTGATTGTTGAGCTTGACAGATTAGCCCCAGCCTCTTGGAAAACGAGTGATTCTGCTTGGCATAACAGGCAGTACCTTGGGGGATGCTCGTCAGTTGCCCATCCCCATATCCCCGCACTAACTCCCGTCAGTCCCCACCCCCCCCTTTCTTTGCTTTCCTGTCTCTACCAACCCCCCTCGATGAATAGATCCTCAAGCACAGGAACCACCGCATCCATCCAAGGTTTACGGAAAGCGTGGTTCAGTCTGGGAGAGGGGGATGTCATATGTTTTGTTTTTAACAAATGAGTCACAGTGGAATTGTTGGTCATACTGGGGAAAGCTCGGGGCCAGTACATTAGCGTATACACTGTGACCCCTGTGTTTTTTTTCGAGACACTGCACTTGTCTGTCTGCACGTGACACTGTGACATGAATGTGTTATCCTGTTAATGCCTCAACTTGTGAAGTCATTACACGATGCACCAAGAAACAAACCTTTCTATGAATAAAGAGGAACACATACACTTGCTCCAGCCGGGGTCCATCCCCCTCTTCTCTGCTGAGTTGCTCGTCACATTCCTAAAGGAAGACTTTTTAGGGACATCCCTCATGCACTGCTTCTACTGGGAGCCACCACCACCCATCCACCCTCCCCTCCCTCCATTAACACCCAAACCCCCAATCCCCCAATCCCTCCCTTTACCCTCCAACAACACACAGCCACACGTCCCCGCTGTTCATGAATAATCCAGGCAGCCCGACAGGCCATTGCACTCAGCTTTGTGGGGGAAGACGCTAGAACAAAAGACGGGCGGCTCACAGAGCAGCTATGGCTGAGTAGGCTCAGATGAGAAGACAATGGTTACTAGTGTCAGTGCAGACAGGGGCAAGAGGCAAAGGCTGCCGAGTAAACCACATATCCAGGCGCCCGCTCCCATCTCAGTGTTGCCATGCCAAATTAACCAAAGCTGGGAACCTTGCCTTCGAGAAGGAAGACAGAGAGAGAGAAACTCTCCTCTCATCTTTGCCTGCAGATGTTCGGACGGGACCAAACGGTAGAGAGCTCTTCAGTAAAGCCTCTTCCTTCCTCGGCATGATAGCAGCGTGAGGAACTCTGTTCGACCTCGTCAGCGAGGAGATTTTTTACGAGGACGTCACTGACGGCGGCCTTTGTCCTGAGCCCCCTGCCACGAGTTGCTGTTCCAGTCCAGTTCACATCTTACAACAGCCTGAAAGTATTTGACATCTCCAAACACGCAGGGTAGCAGATGTGGCTGGGCCGAGGCCACAGAGGCGGTTATTGTATCAGCCCCGGGGGGGGGGGGGGGGGGGGGGTTACACTGACGAGGTGTTAAGGATTGCCTTTTGGTTACTTCTACTGTAACCGTCTAACAGCTAAACTGGACTCACGTCATGCTAACGACTACTGTGTGTGTCTTTTTACTCATTATTTTAACTGACGCCTGGTAATAGCCCACTCTGATGACAATAATAATACCACATAAAGCTTTTCTCAGATTAATTAATCATCAGATTAAAAGATTCACGCAATGATATGCCTCATAATGGGAATACTATGAGGCATAAGCAATTTAATTAACTATTTTCCTGATTCAGAGCTGGACAAATAATGCTGATTTAATAAATAAGAACTCCTACACTGCAAAAATGAAAATTTAAGTAAAATGAAATATCTCAAATTAAGGCAATCAATGCTTGTTTTTTGACTCAAAGTCAAATGTTCCTGTTCTTTTGGCAGATAATTTGGCTTATTTCAAGTAATATTCCCTCATTTTATTAATTTTCTTCCTTGTTTTTTTAGGCTGAATTTTTGCAGTGTACAGACGGAATAGCACGTTCAAATTAAATAATATGTTTGTGAACATATTTAAAATAATTACAATGTTTGTTTTTTATTTATCAAAAGAACTTGACTAAATTTGAGTTTATTTTTTAAATACCTGACTCTTTGTGAATGGATCATTATCAGATTCCACTTATTCATCATAAGTATAAATGACATCTAAGTGTGTGCCCCAGAGTAACAGAACATTACCACCCTCTACATAATGTGCCGTACAATAAAAGTATTGATTGTATATATGAACATGTCCTTGAACTAAGAGTACTAGAAGTGCATGTGTCTATGAGCTGTTATTAGCGGAGTCTGAAGCTTCTGTGTTTATACGAGCCATATTTAAATTGAGGATAATACATTTAGTGTCTCTGCTTCTATTTGTGTTTAACGAGCGTACACAGTGATTCCTCAAAGTCCGACTGATAATAGTCTCCCTCTGTTCACATGGAGCCTAAGCCATTCCCCTAGATAGTTGACCTCTCTCCCTGCATGTGCACTGTGGGAGTGGGAGGCTCCTCAGCCTAAAAAAAGACAAAACGACAATACGCGACCACGCGGCCTCGGGGGATCAGAGCAAAGCTCCATACGGAGACGTCTGTGACTCAGCGCCTCCGTGTAAATCTACACCTACTGCTTGATTGACAGCAGAGTCGGGATCCTAAACCTATGGGCACAAGTGGTGTCAGTGGCTAAACACGAAATGTGAGAGATAATTTCATTAAGCTAAGTGGGATGATGACGTTGGCTACTTTAACTGAGACTTTAACTTTATTCAGTCCAGGGTTCTTACACATGTTGAACGATGGATTTCCATGACTTTTCCAGGACTTTAAACCAAATTTCCATAACCAAACTAAAATCTTGATTGAAACATGAAAAAGTGAGAATATTTAGTATTTAAACAATGTGAATTCCAAAGCATACAGTATACATTTAATGAAACAAATGTATTAGAGACAATATTTTATTTAAAGAATAAACATTTGCTTCCCGAGTTATGGCCATCGAACTTTCCAGATACGGTGCGTTCACTTGCAACGCGGAAAAAAAAGAAAATTGTGCCGCCAGTATGAGAGCGTACGCCGGCTTATATTTTGAGTCTTTCTTTCTAAAACATATTCATTATTTCAAACTCGGTGTAAATGAACAAGTGAATATAACAATCTTCCATGACTTTTCCAAAACTTTTGTGATTTAAGTTTTTTCCATGACTTTTCCAGGCCTGGAAATGACCATTTTAAAATTCCATGACTTTTCCAGGTTTTCCATGACCATAAGAACCCTGTCAGTCTCTGCTCAATGCTAACATCTCGACATCTCTTGTTCAGACTTCAGCAAAGTTCTTGTTGTCGTTGCCTGACCAGGTAACCTGATGGTGAATATGTTATTAACATCAGGTCAGAAGGGTGTCTCCATGATGCACTCGCCTTCTATACGAGTTTAAAATGCACCACCATCCAGATGGAGGAAGTATAATAATTACAGATTAGGTAAAGTTAGATTTTTAACATGACCTGTTTTCACCAGCGGGTTCAGAACAGTAAAGCAAAAGAATACATGTATTAAGAGCAGGGTTCGTACGGTCATGGAAAACCTGGAAAAGTCATGGAATTTTAAAAGGGTCATTTCCAGGCCTGGAAAAGTCATGGAAAAAACTTAAAACACAAAAGTTTTGGAAAAGTCATGAAAATGTTATTATATTCACGTGTTCATTTACGCCGAATTTGAAATAATTAATATATTTTTTAATGAAAGAAACTCAAAATATAAGCCGCGTACGCTCTCGATACGCAACATTTTCTTCATTTTTCATGTTTATACCGAGATTTCAGTTTGGTCATGGACATTTGGTTTAAAGTCCTGGAAAAGTCATGGAAAGATCAAAATGTGTAAGAACCCTGTTAGAGAAGAAAACAATATTTTTTCCACTTACAAATTAAAACTTACTCACAAAGTAATAAAACGTACTTTAGCAAAATGCAATATTGAATTGAATTGAATTAGATTTATTGTCATTGCTAGAGTAAAGGTACAGAGGCAGAAAGGTATAATACACTCCAGTGTGTTCAGTGATGTCTTCTTTGTTATTGGCCAACATATACACCCATAGCAAAATATCTTGAATTAGTTAAAATTAGCCAATATATTGGTTTAGCTCTTGTTAGCTTGTAACTGACAGTAACGACTCTGTTTGTTAAATTAATGATCCACCTCTTCTTACAACTGTTAAAATATTATTTGGCCGAGGTTCAGTCTAACTTTCAAGATTAGTTTAACAGCAATTCTTTAAATGGATGTTTTTCATTACATAGTGAGTTTTAGGTGCTTGTGGTAGATTGTGTTGTGTGCTAAACTAAGCTAATTAAGGGCTGGCTGTAGCATTATACAGGGTTGGTACGGTCATGGAAAACTTGGAAAAGTCATGGAATATAAAAATGGTAATTTCCAGGCCTGGAAAAGTCATGGAAAAAATAAAAATCATAAAAGTTTGGGAAAAGTCATGGAAATGTGTTATAATCACATGTTCATTGACGCCGAGTTTGAAATAATTAATACGTTTTTTTAAAGAAAGACGCTCAAAATATAAGCCCGCGTACGCTCTCAATACGCAACATTTTCAAAATTGTTCATGCTTATACCGAGATTTCAGTTTAGTCATGGAAATTTGGTTTCAATTCATGGAAAAGTCATGGAAAAGTCCTGGAAATCCATCGGTCCACATGTGTAAGAACCCTGATTATATTTATCTTCCAGACATGAGATGAAAGTATCAACCCTCTCAACAAAAACGTTTAGAGTCTCATGATTTGTTTGTGGCTGTAAACCTGATGTTAGACTGAGAGTCTCTCCTTCGGGAGTCAGAAACAGGGAACTAATGGGTTAAATGACATATGGTTATGTAGCTTGAGAAGGAAGCTGTGAATAAAACGGGGTCGACCTCTGAGCAGTCTGACCTGAGTGACATTGATTAGAATTAGAATGTGAAGTGTGCACGGCGGCGTGGACGGGGGCGCCGGGCTAATGCATGACTGGAGGGGGCTTATACGGCTGAAAGGGGGGACGTGGTGGCACTATTGGGATGCTAAATGTGTAAATGTGTGCTCTCGTCTCATCACTAGCTAGCGTTTGTTTAGACGGACTCTCGTGTTAAAACAAACTCAATTGCAGTTCTTTTGCATGTCCTTCTCTACACCGATACAGGGTTCGTACGCTCATGGAAAACCTGGAAGAGTCATGGAATTTTAAAATGTTCATTTCCAGGCCTGGAAAAGTCATGGAAAAAACTTAAGTTTTGGAAAAGTCATGGAAATGTTTTATAATCACGTGTTCATTTACGCCAAGGTTGAAATAATTCATATGTTTTTTAAAGAAAGACGCTCAAAATATAAGCCGCCGTACGCTCTCAATACGCAACATTTTCTAAAATGTTCACGTTTATACCGAGATTTCAGTTTGGTTTTGGAAATATGGTTTAAAGTCATGGAAAAGTCATGGAAAAGTCATGGAAATCCATCGGTCAAAATGTGTAAGAACCCTGCCAATAAAGTGTAAGGTATTCTGAAACAGGGCACTTCTCAGATGGTGGAAAACAGGCTTCCGGACGCTCGTGAATTAAGTTATCAACATTTAACGGCAGGAAGTGTAAAACAAACAATCAAAGCTCACGATCGTGGTCTTCCTCGGGGCGGCTTCTTCCGACCTCGACGTTACCTGTACAAACAGAGCAAATTTTCTTCTTCGCAGAGTTTTGTCGACCGGGGGTCAAAACGTCATTTCCGGTCCAGTATTTTCACAATATAATTTCCGTCTATTATTTCCGGTATTAAAGTCACCTTCACAATAAAAGTCCCTTGTTATTGTAAGTCACGTCACGGATTTCAACCGGCTCCGTCGATCTATAATACTAACATACAGTCACTCTCATGAACATACATTCATTCTTGCCATTTACATTTGCAAAGATTAAACATTACCCCTATGCTTCATAATACATTAATAACAACATCAATATTCTCCCTAATACTTTCTATTATAATATCTTTCTATATGTATCAATTTAAAACACAAGACCTCTGCAGATGTTATCAAAATAAACTATTACGACCTAACAAACCCCATGTTAGTGACTTGTTGCTTATAATCGTGGCCGAAGCTCCTCCTACTTCACTAAAGTAATAGGTCCTGAGGACATGGCTTGCCTCTTGTCTGCTTATTTTGATGCTTTTTTGGTTGATCGACCTTAATTAGCGTAAAAAAAATCCAAAGCAGACGTACGCGGGACTCGGCTTTCCCACTCAGCGAGGACGGTCAGACATAAATAGGTCAGAATTAATGGTCATCTGTGTGACTCAAGTGTTCCCGGCCGTGTGGGCCGCTCTGCGTTTTGTGTTGACATGGGTGGGCTTGTGCACATGAAGGGAAGCCGGCGGCTGATGGGGGTGGGGTGAATGGCATGCATTTGGGTTTTAGAAGAGGAGGAGGAGGGGTGTCGAGGCAAGGAGCTGTTCAAAAAAAAAAACTGCTTATGGCTTTACTGCATGACTGGACATTCGTGACAGCTATAGTCCTACCCGCCACATCTGCCAGGGAGTCGGTGCTCTCGGCCAGTCAGTTTACATTCAATCACTTATGACTGATAACCAAAGATGCAGCTTCAAGTCCACTGACTGATTTGTTTTTGAGACCTGCTGTTGAAAAAGGTCCTGCGTGGTGTGAGCACATGCTCACGCTTGTAAAGGATGGGCGATGGTCGTAAGGCTGGCTGGATGTAGGACGGTACACCCACAACAAAAGTACCAAACTGTCTCTTTCCAGGCCGAAACACAGCTGCAGGTGCTTACCGAATGTGTTTTGTAAATTGTGTTTATTCTCAAAAGCAGAGTATACAGTTATACATTAAACACATTATTTTTCATTTTTTCACCCATCCCAACACAGAACAAATCGAACAAATTTCACTGCTTCAATTTTCAAAAATCATATTACAGTATTAATAGTATTGTATAAGTATTGCACAAAAGTAAAAATAGTGTAATACAGTCTAACAGGAACCAGAAATTAGTGAATTATTGCTATTATTAGTTCCTACAACAGCGTCTAGACAACTTAAATAGCTTCTTTTCCCTTCCTGTAAAACAAAAAAAAACAAAAACAAAAAACATCAAAGGTCAATCGCTTGTAGCAAATGGGCGATGATCGTAAGGCTGGCTGGATGTAGGACAGTACTCCCACAACAAAAGTACCAAACTGTCTCTTTCCAGGCCGAAACACAGCTGCAGGTGCTTACCGAATGTGTTTTAGAGGAGATGCTACCTGTCGGTTAATGACCGTCTATGTCGAAACCGTCCTTTTAGAGGAAGTAGGTTTTTGGGTCATTTTATGTAAGAGGCTCCTTACAGAGATAGACTTCACCCCGCTGGCTTGTTTGTTGCTAGGGAGCGGCGGACAGTCTGTGACAGAGGAGGTTAACGTCTAAGTGAAAAAGCTGTCTGCTATACTATTGTTATGTTTTGCCTTTCAGACAGCCCCCCCCCCCCCCCCCCCCATGACTGGCTACAGGTCATCATCTCTGACCTGGGAGCTACAATGTAGCCTCTGTGATTGGCCCAAGTGGAAGATTATTTAGGTCACATTTATTGAGTGAAAAATCTAAACGAAAACAAAAAAACAGTTAGACTGAGAGAGCTCTAATTGGTTTCAGTAAAAGGAGCCGCTTTGCTGAATTACATTATCTGGTGTCTTTCCGGTTACATAAAACATGCTTATTAATAAACATAACACACCACTCAAATCAGCAGATACGGTACATTGCAGCGTGTGAGCATCTGCTGTCTGAGTCTCAAAGACCGGGTCGGGACCAACAGGTGGTTCGCAGGAGATTTTATCGGGTCGTCAAATTTGTAGAACGTCTTCAATTGTCTTCTATTTACTAATTTAAAGCAGTTCACATTGAAGCCAGCCTGAATATCTGTATTGTTCAGAAACGTATGGGCTACTTTTTAAAATATGATATGAAAAGGCTATGTACGTTCGATTTATTTGACTGCTGAAAAGAAAAGAATGGGAACGCCTGTTAACGCTGCCTGAATGTCATTATTTTTGACTCGTTTGTTAAGTATTTAACGTGTGTATACATTTTCAATGAAACATTCAGAAAACAAAGTTCTGATTCGTCAAATGTATAAGGTACAACATGGATCATATATACGAGTATGCGTAAATGGCTGTAACGATGGTCGGGAACGATAATTTAAGCCAAATCCACTTTTCTCACAATTTCTAGATAAGATTAATTCTGAATTGACTCTTGATGGTTTGCCATTTTTTTTAAGTTGGTTCACAAGGAATAAGAAATATGGAAACCATTGTGATAGAGAACAATGAAAAACTGTAAAAGAAACATTTTAAAATGGTCATTTCCAGACCTGGAAAAGTCATGGAAAAAACTTAAATCACAAAAGCTTTGGAAAAGTCATGGAAATATGTTATAATCACTTGTTCATTTACGCCGAGTTTGAAATGATAAATATGTTTTAGAAAGAAAGACTCAAAATATAAGCCGGCGTACGCTCTCATACTGGCGGCGTAATTGTCTTCTTTTTTTCCGCGTTGCAAGTGAACGCACCGTATCTGGAAAGTTCGATGGCCATAACTCGGGAAGCAAATGTTTATTCTTTAAATAAAATACTGTCTCTTATTCATTTGTTTCATTAAATGTATACTGTATGCTTTGGAATTGACATTGTTTAAATACTAAATGTTCTCACTTTTTCATGTATAAACCGAGATTTCAGTTTGGTCATGGAAATGTGGTTTAAAGTCCTGGAAAAGTCCTGGAAATCCATTGGTCAACATGTGTAAGAACCCTGTATTTTTCTCTTTTCATTGTAAAGATATTTGACCCTTCCTTTTTTCTTTATTCGTCCTCCCAGTACGTTAAGATCCCGGCGCCAACACCTGAGTCCCCTGATGGATTCAGAGTCTTCTCGTTCTACCTCTCCAGCGACAGCAAAGACAAGCCTCAGTCCAGCTTCGACTGCATTCACCAGTACGTCTCGGGGTAAGCGGCACACACAACTCTTTCCACAGTCGACCACAAATGTAATTTGTAGTAAATTTGGTGTCTGACTATGGCCACAGGGCCTCCCCAAACACTGGCTTCTCTCTTCAGTGCACCGACAGACAGTACCACCATATATATGTATATATATATATATATATATATATATATATATATATATATATATATTTTTTGTATAGTTAATGCACAGTCACTTTTTCTTTCTTTCTTATATTTATATTTGTATATTTTTCTTTACAAGTGAAATATAAAATACAAAATAATATATATATATATATGTATATATATATATATATATATTCTTATTTTTTTATTTTTTTTTATTTTGTATAGTTAATGCACAGTCATTTTTTCTTTCTTTATTATATTTATATTTGTATATTTTTCTATACAAGTGAAATATAAAATACAAAATAATATATATATGTATATATATATATATATTTTATTTTGTATAGTTTATGCACAGTCACTTTTTCTTTCTTTCTTATATTTATATTTGTATATTTTTCTATACAAGGGAAATATAAAATACAAAATAATATATATGTATATATATATATATATATATATATATATATATATATATATATAATTTTATATTTCACTTGTATAGTTTATGCACAGTCACTTTTTCTTTCTTTCTTTCTTATATTTATATTTAATTATTGTGTGTTTAGTCTATTGTTGCTACTGTGTCCACACATTTCCCCTTGGGGATTAATAAAGCATATTTCTACTCTATTCTATTCTCTATTCATATGTGTGTCACACAGCATCAGACATTATCGTATGACAGCAAGAAGACTCTCTAAAGCGTGTGATAAATGACCTGTTCATGGAGCTGAGCGTGAACTCTGATGTTTCCTCTCTCCTCCTCTCTCCTCCCCACAGGGAGGGCAGAGATCACCTGGAGGGCCAGGGCAGCATCCAGGACAAGATCACAGTGTGCGCCACGGACGACTCCTACCAGACGACCCGGGAGCGCATGTCTCAGGTGGAGAAGGACATCTGGAGCCGCTCGGCTATTGAAATAAAGCCGGGGCCGAGTAAGTTTTTGCTCAATAGCCATCTACTTTTTTTTTTTTTTTGGGGGGGGGGGGCGGTTTAGCTCAGTGGGGAGAGTGGTCGTCCCGTAACTGCAAGGTAGCAGGTTAGATCCCCACTCTCCCCATTAGATGCAGCCCGAAGTGTCACTGAGCAAGGCACTGAACCCCCCCCAGCTGCTCCCCGGGCGCGGTGCTTCACTGCAGCCCACTGCTCCTTCATAACGAAGGATGGGTCAAATGCAGACACGAATTTCCCCATTGTGGGATCAATAAAGTATACATTATTATTATTATTATTTATTACTTTTTTTTCTTTTTTTTTAATGTGTTTAAAAAAAAAAAAATCCTTCAAGAAAGAACAAGTTACAAATACATTAAACATAGGAAACATGCTAAGATAAGATAAGATATTCATTTATTAGTCCCACAGGGGGGACATTTCAGGATCACAGCTTCATAAGAATAAAATATAAAATTAAAATTAAAACACAAAAACTAAATACTAAAAATACAAAATACTAATACTACTACTAAAATACTAATACAAAATACTAATACTAAGTTACTAAATACTAAAATACAATACTAAATACTAATACTAAATTACTAAACAATAATAAAACCAGATAATAATAAAATACAAATACAAATAATGGTACAAAATAAAATAAATTATATAAAATGACACTTAATACTGGATGGCACACTACTTGGTACATTTGCACGGCGTATTTAGACAGTGGGTTGCACAGAGATTGTACAGGGGTCATGACTAAGGTCACTTTAGAGCCCTAAGAAATTGAGGGCCCTTTATAAAGTCCACATCTCTTCAAACTGTGCATCCTTTCAGTGAGTATGTTATTTTTTCCATGGCTATAACTTGTACAATGTCCTTTGGAAGTCGGCTTCTGTATGGATTTCCAACATTTAGCAATCGTCCGTCTGGCTTGCAGGAGGCATAGGGTAACCATCTTTATGTTCGCCCTGCTAAGATGAATGTCCGCTATCTATATTCTATCTAGTGTATCTTCCAGCTTCTTCCGTTTTACGAAGCAGCCTTCAAGCCTGTAGGGATCAAGGACAGGTAACCCGAGAGTCTTCAAGTTCCCAAAAAGCTTCTAAACCATTGCTTCTCGACATTTCAGCCTACTGATAATTGCCATATGGTGTGGAAGTTATCACATAATTGATCAAAGCTCTGCGTTGCAATTATTCACGCGAGAGGGATGTCTGTCTTGTAATTTTCCTTTCATTTTGACCAGATTGCTCAGGCGCTATGCCAGCTCGCCTGCCAGCACCATTAATGTGATCGAGTTTGCCAGAAGTATGCGCTAACAAGTCTCGTGCTGATGAAGTTTTGCCTAAAATGTAATTACACTGACTGGAATTTAATGAATTTATATTTGATGAAATATGATCTAAAGAGGAGGCCGTACGTAACCTGGATTAATCTGGGACTAACATGCAGGACCGTCTACTAGCACTTCATGTTTTTTATTCACTGCCGTCGCCTTGCCTGAGTTGTAAAGTCATCGTTGATTAAATTGACCACGCTGAAACTTTATAAATGATCCGACCATTAAGCTTCGTGACATTTAGAGGCTCTGTGCAGATTGTATTCACGATAACAGGCTGTGGAGACCCACGCTACAACATAGAAATAGAAGAATAGAAATAGAAATATAATAGGGGAAATTTGTGGACACAGTAGCACCAATAAACTAAACACACAAGAACAAAATATAAATATAAGAAAGAAAGAAAGAGGGACTGTGCATAAACTATACAAAGTGAAATATAAAATACGAAATAAAAAAAATAAAATATATATATATATATATATATATATACACACAACATATGTGCAAATACTGACAAATATATTGACAAAAACATACTTAAAAGTATTGTTGCATTGTGTTTTATTGCGTTTATATTATTATAATAATATATATATATATATATATATATATATATATATATATGCACATATGTTGTGTATATATAGATATAGATATACATATACATATATATTTTATTTTGTATTTTATATTATAGGTAGTACAGCAGTGTAAAATTAAATATAATATAGACAGTGTGCAAAATGCAAAGTGTGTGTATGTTATTGCACACATGACGTGCCACGCTTTGCTGCTGAAATCCGCCATCAGGAGCGTTTACAAAATAAACTTAATCTGGCACTTAATGCAAATGACAGAACATACATTTGAGATGCTGGTTATGCAGTTACAGTTTACTTGAACAAGTGTTTTCAAGCACACGACTGTCGTTTCTCTCCCATTGAAAACCCGAGAGAGAAATAAATGGGTGACGGATCGCGGTGTGTTTCTTATGCGGGGGAGAGCACGGTTGTTTTGTGGTGATGGACTGACTTCTACGGTACAGTAATCAGAGAAAAAGGTCGATATACTAAATCACAATTACAGATTGCAGAGTAGAAAACATATGATTTATGATTTAAAGTTCAGTTGCGAGGAGGCACTGACAAATAAGCACACTCGGTGAAGGACGAGATGGAAACGTTTTTCAAAAAAAGTGTAATTGCTCATAAATCCATCCACACAAGTGTCAGTTACAGTTAGTGAGTCATCAAAGGACGTTTCCTCCCACAGTTTGAGAGTCTTAAGACTTCTCAAGCTGCTCCCATGGACCAGCGTCCAGCTTGTTTCAGAGCAGGAAGGATGAACTGTTGACCTGGTTCAAAGTAGATGTTAAAACAAGCTCCTGCAAGACTGTTACATTATACACAATATTTTATTTAAAGAATAAACATTTGCTTCCCGAGTTATTGCCATCGAACTTTCCAGTTACGGTGCGTTCACTTGCAACGCGGAAAAAAAGAAAATTGCGCCGCCGGTATGAGAGCGTACGCCGGCTTATATTTTGAGTCTTTCTTTCTAAAACATATTCATTATTTCAAACTCGGTGTAAATGAACATGTGAATATAACAAACTTCCATGACTTTTCCAAAACTTTTGTGATTTAAGTTTTTTCCATGACTTTTCCAGGTCTGGAAATGACCATTTTAAAATTCCATGACTTTTCCAGGTTTCCCATCACCGTACGAACCCTGAAAATAGTCATTAGTTTGGGCTTACAAAAAGTCAAGTCATGCTACATGTTTCTTTCACAGTTTTTCATTGTTCTCTATCACAATGGTTTCCATATTTCTTATTCCTTGTGAACCAACTTTAAAAAAATGCCAAACCATCAAGTGTCAAATCAGAATGAGTCTTATCTATAAATTGTGAGAAAAGTGGATTTGGCTTAAATGACATGTAATTACATTACATGTCATTTAGCAGACATTTTTATCCAGAGAGACTTACAATAAGTGCATTTCAATCTAGAGGACAAACTAAGAACAACAAGAATACAGAAAGTAACATTTCCTCAACATAGTCAAACTACAAAAGTACCACAATAAGAGTTCATTTAAGAGCCACTGAAGTGCTAATCTGTGTTTTAATCCAGATATAGTCGGAAAAGGTGCGTTTTCAGTTTCCGACGGAAGCTGTAGAGACTTCCTGCTGTCCGGATGTCAGAGGGGAGCTGGTTCCACCAATCAGGAGCCAGGACAGCAGACAGTCTGGATGTAGAGTGATTAGCTCGAGGTGCAGGAGTCACAAGTCGGTTACATGTTGCCACGTATATTTAAAGTGACTGTGTTTGAATCTTACAAGGAACAAGCGAAGAAATGAATCTAAAATGACTATCAGAAAGAGCAAAGCAAAACCTATAGCAACCTCCAAAGTATGGCTTACGGTTGTAATGAGATTACAATCTGCAGATATCTACAAGCACCGCCTGCACGAGTCCAACTGCATTCGTACCGCTGCAGGAAGGAGGGCCTCTCTGTGCCAGTTGCTTCAGTTTCCACACTCCTCTGTTTACTCAGCAGTAGGCCAAGCTTACCGTCAAACCCGTTTCACAGTTTTCCACTCGCAACAACACTACCATAACTCACCGACTAAGAAAAGTGCTCAAAGTATCTGAATAGCTTTTTCAAACTGGCATGAAAGTGATGCACACATGGTTTGTGTTGCTTGTATGTCAAGAAGAAGCGGGGACAATAGAGAGATATATGGGAGATAAGCCTCACCAGTAAAAGCTGAGTGTGATTTGTATAACGGGCCTGAGGGCTGGATTAGAAATGATGGGTTGGCTATGCAATTACAGGGTACCGTCAATTTATTTTAATAATTCTATCAGATCAGTTACAACACTGCAAAAATGAAAATCTAAGTAAAATGAAATATCTCAAATTAAGGCAATCTATGCTTGTTTTTTGACTGACAAGATATTTCTTCTTACAAGGCTGTTTTAATGTTGGAGCATTTCACTTGTTTAAAGAAATCTTGGCAAGTCAAATGTTCCTGTTCTGTTGGCAGATAATTTGGCTTATTTCAAGTAATATTCCCTCATTTTATTACTTTTCCTCCTTGTTTTTTGAGGCTGAGTTATTGCAGTGATCTCTTTAGTCTTCACTAGTTTTCTGTATTGTAGCAACAGTACGCCTATTCAAAACGGCTTTGCATTGCTGGCGTGATAATTAAAAAATATATATATATAAACGTGCCCATATCTTCCAAAAACCTGCTGGTCAAACTCTGCTATGTGTTCCTTTTTGTTTTGATCTTAGGTAAGTGCGTGAAGGTCCAAAGGAAGCAGGGTCTGGTGTCAGGCTCGGATAACAGCAACAAGCACTCCCCCAGCAATAAGAGGAGCCTGGTTCCCAGCCCCGTTGCCCACCGGCCCTTGAGGGACCGCATCATTCATCTGCTGGCCTTAAAGCCCTACAGGAAACCCGAGCTGCTACTGTGGTTGGAGCGGGAGCGAGCCAGTCCCAAAGACAAGGCGGACCTGACCTCAGTGCTGGAGGAGGTGAGACATCTGGCACATCGCCATGTCAACACAGTCCACCGATGATGAAATACGCTCGGATAAAAAAGAAAATGCTAAAAATATTGAGTGCTTTTAGCATAAGTTGATATCGACAAACAGAAATCAGTCCCTACATTTTTTATGTTGCTAACAAACTCCTACTCCTGCTTTGCCGCTACACTGCAAAAATTAAAATCTAAGTAAAATGAAATATCTCAAATTAAGGCAATCTATGCTTGTTTTTTGACTGATAAGATATTTCTTCTTACAAGGCAGTTTTAATGTTGGAGCATTTCACTTGTTTTAAGAAATCTTGGCAAGTCAAATGTTCCTGTTCTGTTGGCAGATAATTTGGTTTATTTCAAGTAATATTCCCTCATTTTAGACAGGCAATAAACAAAAACAATTACTCTGGCAACTGCAATTCAACATTTATGGAGTGAGGAGAAAATAAAAATGCGTTTCACACCTGACGCCGCACAACGTGGAGTATTCAAATGTGATGTTCGTATTTACTATGACAGCGCTTGACTCGTAAAAGTTATGTTGAGGGGAACAACATAATACTGAAGCACTCAATGCTGCGTTGTAACAGGTGAGATGCAGTGCTCAATAACCCATACAGAAGTTTGGGTTGAAATATCAAGAAAAAGCTGTTTAAAAAACACCGAAGCAATGGATACACTGCAAAAATGAAAATTTAAGTAAAATGAAATATCTCAAATTAAGGCAATCTATGCTTGTTTTTTGACTGACAAGATATTTCTTCTTACAAGGCAGTTTTAAAGTTGGAGCATTTCACTTGTTTTAAGAAATCTTGGCAAGTCAAATGTTCCTGTTCTGTTGGCAGACAATTTGGCTTATTTCAAGTAATATTCCCTCATTTTATTACTTTTCTTCCTTGTTTTTTGAGGCAGAATTTTTGCAGTGTATAAAGAGTTGATGTCAGTAAGTTTATTCCAGGCATATTTCCTGTCTATACAATGTTGAAGTGTCCCACTACAGTCATCAAGTGCAGACTGTGCCGCTGCTGGCTGCAGTAATTAGGATTCTGCTTTAATTATCTTTGGAGGAAAAGATTGTGTTTTGCCGGTGAGGGGTGGCGGGTCTCCAGCTGGGCTCCAACGACTCGCCGAATTGAAAGGGGTTGGTTTGTCTCAAATTGTATCGGCAGGATTACGTTATACAAGTGTGGGGTTAAACTGAACAAAAGAGACCCACTTAGTCGCAAACAGGCCTTTATTTAAATATACAGTGGCGTTACGGCAGGTTAACACAGCGAGGGCGCTTTGCAACATCAGCTGGCCTCTTTTCCCCGTTTCCTATCTCCTCGATCTGTTGATTTATTTAGATTGGGATCTGTCTGTTTTTTAGGTTGGTAAACTGAACCCTAAAGACCACAGCTACTCTCTGAAGGATGAGCTCTACAGACACGTCCAGAGGGAATGGCCGGGATATCTAGAGGAGGAGAAGCAACTCATCCACAGGCTCCTGCTCAGGTGGGTGTTTACTTAGCCACACTACACTACACATGTGTCTGGTTTTGCTTTATTTAGAGAATTAAAATTACTTCATTTTACGCTATTTAATTATGCTACAGGAGAACAGAAACTTGCAATAACTCACTGTACATATTCATACTTGCACTGTTGATCTGCACTGCACTCATTTAATGTAATTTAATTTAATTTACACTACACACACTTTGCATTTTTCACACTGTCTATATATATATATTATATATATTTAATTTTATTTTACATTGCTGTATTTATATATATGTTGTATATATACATATATATTTTATTTTATTTTGTATTTTATGTTTCACTTTGCATACTATACTTTATGCACAGTCACTTTCTTTCTTATATCTATATTTTATTGTGTTTAGTTTATCAGTGCTACTGTGTCAACAAATTTCCCCTTGGGAGATTAATAAAGTATATTTCTATTCTATTTTTCTATTCTTCTTCTTTTAAAGCTGTAGTTTGACATTTTAGGAAAATCTATCCAGTTAGATGAGACGGTGGAGTTTTACGTCTTTTCATCATTTTCATCTTAGTCGAGATACTTTTAGAGACCCGTTTGGGGAAAGGATGAAGGGACGGATGCATTTTGAGACAGAAAAGGCCACTTAATTAATGTTGAAAGGGGAACTTCTAAATCACTACTTTTATTCACTGATGAATCTCTTAATGGACTCATCACAGAAGAGGCTACAGTCGCCGCACCGTGTTGCCAAATGGCTTCAGCATTAGCGTGGACGGTTCACAGCGGCAGGGCTGAGCTTTCCAGGGCGAACTTCCTCCCCTTGTGCATTTCCTCCGCCTGCCAGTAAACATGTCGGCCATGTGCTTCACGAGCGTTTTGGAAACGGCTCAAGTCCTGTTGGCTGAGTCCACATCCCCCTCTGTTCGCCACCCCTGCTAAGTGCAAAAAGCTTACAATTGTATAGTCGTCACATTTATGCCAAGTGTAATAAAACTGTGATACCCGGTGAATAAAAAAAACTCCAGATTTATTTGCTCTAGTTTATTCGATTGTTGCAGTAGATTCTTCTCTTTTAGACTCTCATGTCTTTCAATTCATTGACAGTCATCAGGGTTCTTACACATGTTGACCGATGGATTTCCAGGACTTTTCCATGACCTGAAACCAAATTTCCATGACCAAACTGAAATCTCGGTTTATCCATGAAAAAGTCCAAAGCATACAGTATAAATGTAATGAAACAAATGAATAAGAGACAGTATTTTGATTTAAAGAATAAATATTTGCTTCCCGAGCTATGGGCGACGAACTTTCCAGATACGGTGCGTTCACTTGCAACGCGGGAAAAAAAGAAAATTGCGCCGCCAGTATGAGAGCGTACGGCGCCTTATATTTCGAGTCTTTCTTTCTAAAACATATTTATCATTTCAAACTCGGCGTAAATGAACAAGTGAATATAACAAATTTCCATGACTTTTCCAAAACTTTTATGATTTAAGTTTTTTTCCATGACTTTTCCAGGCCTGGAAAAGACCATTTTAAAATTCCATGACTTTTCCAGGTTTTCCATGACCGTACGAACCCCGAGTCGTGTTTCACTGTTCCCGAACTCCGCTCACACCGACTGATTTAAAAGGTTGCGTGAATCCGTTTCGGGGTGTGACCTGTGGCGTCTGTTTGAGGAAGGAGCTGTAGGAAGCAGATTAAAAGAGACGAGGGTTCGGTCCTCCAGAGGTTAAATCTGCTGCTATTGTTCTGCTTGCTGGACGTGTTTAGTCTGTGTGCGTGTCTCCTGTCGACTGCATCACCAGACACACTAAACAAAACAAACTACAGAGGCGAACCATGCAAAAAGCTTTGATAAGATGATAAAGATCATTATTTTCAATGTCAACATTTGTTTTTTTACTGTGGAAAAGCTGTCACCTCTGTTTTCTCTCTCAAAGCTGTGACATAATAACTGATAATTACTCATCTCAGGGTTCTTATACATTTTGACCGATGGATTTCCATGACTTTTTCATGACTTTTCCATGACTTTTCAATGACTTTTTCATGACTTTAAACCAAATATCCATGACCAAACTGAAATCTCGGTAACAACATGAAAAATTTAGAAAATGTTGCGTATTGAGAGCGTACGCCGGCTTATATTTTGAGCATCTTTCTTTAAAAAACATATTAATTATTTCAAAATCTGTGTAAATGAACATGTGATTATAACACATTTCCATGACTTTTCCAAAACTTTTATGATTTAAGTTTTTTCCATGACGTTTCCAGGCCTGAAAAAGACCATTTTAAAATTCCATGACTTTTCCAGGTTTTCCATTACCGTAAGAACCCTGTCATCTACTCATCACAAATCTGCCAAAGCAAGCTGTATAACCTACATTCTGCCCGTATTCCTGTCTAGCTTCACAGCCCATTCGCCTCGCAGCTACAGTCCAGCTAAAGATGCTCTGTTCTAAATCTTTCTCCAGGAAACTCCAGACACTCCACAGTAGCCAGCTGAAGAGTCCCCAGTCCAACCACTCAGTCCTCAAAACCCCCGGGGACTCTCCTTCACATCTCAGTCCTGCCAAGATTCTCTCCGTGGTAATTATTCACCTTGATTAAATGACATTCTGCTACCTCTTCTTCCTTTTACGACTGAGACTAGAGATGGCGCTCCCTCTTCTGCATCACATTATAACAAACATGATAAACTGCCATGTCTTTGTGTAGTATTATTGAGCAGCTTTATACCAGTAAGACAATTTGTGAGTCGTCCTTCAATCGGAGGATCGGCGATTTGATCCGACGATGTGTGAATGTGTGTGAATGTCAGTTGGTCCTGACTGGAAAACTGGAAAAGCGCTCTAAAAATACAAGCCCATGTGTCTCAGACGATAAATGAATAGCCGGTTTAACATGTACAGTCATGTGAAGCATTACATTACATTACATTACATTACATGACATGTCATTTAGCAGACGCTTTTATCCAAAGTGACTTACAATAAGTGCATTTCAACCTAGAGTACAAACTAAGAACAACAAGAATACAGAAAGTAACATTTACTCAACATAGTCAAACTACAAAAGTACCATAATAAGATATTTAAGAGCCACTGAAGTGCAAATCTGTGTTTTAATCCAGATATAGTCGGAAGCACTATTCCTCGGAGCGGATCAGTTTTCAGCAACCAACGTGGGCTCCGTGAAGTTACCATCCCATTCCATCCCCTCCCATCCCCTCCCCCGTAAAACCGCTAGTTGTTGTTTTTACACTTCCGTCTTCATATGTATAATACACATGTGTGTTAGCATGTGAGCTGTTGTTGCATGTGGATAGAGCAAGGCTAGCCGGGTTGTTGGGGAAACTAATCGGCGGTCGTGGCGTTAATCTTCAAATCTAACTCTAAATGTTTGTCAAACTATTCCTTTAAAGTAAAGATCCATTCAGGCACATATGGCACATCTCATGTAACCTGCACTCCAAAGTAAAAGCTAATCATTCACTATCTTCTCCCTTCTTTCCCTCGTAGAAACGGCCGTTGCCATCAGACCCGTCCAACTGCCAGACCCCCAAAAAACAAAGACTATTAGACCAGTGTCTGCCTCTGCATTCGCCGTCTCACGGGGAGTACGGCACCAACGGGGCTCGCGGCTCCTCCAGTCATGGAAACTCTAGAGCACAGATCAAACTGGAGTTCAACAAAACCAGCAATCATCTCCAGGGGAGTCCAAACGGGCTGTACTCGCCTCACAAACTCAGCGGGTCGTCTGCCATCCCCATACTGGAGAGGCTAGAGCCGGCTCCTACGGCACCGAGCCCCGAGCCCCCCCACACCGACACGTCCGTTTGCACCGACCAACAATTCACCGGCGGCCAACATAAAAAGAAGAGGTCCAAAAAGCACAAAGACAAAGAACGAGAGCGCTTAAAACCCGACTGGATTGAGACGAGTCCAGACCTGAAACAGAACAGAGAAGACCTGAAAGGTAAATGGCCACAAAACATACAAACTGTATGAGTCATGAGTCTGTTTTACACTATTTGGTTGGGCTGTAACATTATATTCTTTATTCAAGCAAAAATAAAACTTTGATTTAGAGTTGCTGCTGGAGGCCGAAAAACAACAATTCATCGATGTAATGTGAAAGTGTAGTGAACGTGTTGTTAGAGCAGCAGTCTCCCTCCCTGTAGTCTGTTGATGATTTACGGTCAAACAGCTGGGTGACCTACGGTCGAGCGAGTCAGCCGGCGGCGTTGCCTCCTCCCCCGAGGCAGCGGACGTCACTACTTGCCTTGGATCCGATCTGTTATCGGAAAGAGTGATAAATTACTCCATCAGCCTTGATATGATGGACACAGCATTGCATTGGCAGATTGCTCTAACCGTTTAATTTTTATTTTTGTGTGTGTTTTTTTTTTACGATCAACAGACCACGAAAGAGAGAAAACACCCGTCAATCGAACCTCCGCGGAAGAACTGCCCGACTATTTAATGTAAGATTCAAACACTCTCTCTCTCTGTGCTACACATCCAAAAAGGGATTTACGATTTTCAAATAATGTTCACATGGTCAGTCGGTCCTCCCAAGTCTTTGTTTGTACAGTCTGAAAGGTTTAGGCTTCAGAGTCTAACCAACGTGTCCCAAAGGGTTTCGGATCAGCTTCAAAACATTCACATGGAGTTAAGGAAAGCGCATGTCTCAATGAGCCTTCACAAAGCCTCTCTGCAGCCAACACAACCGTATGTCTTGTGTTTACACATCTGGTCAACACATCATGTTCAAGCAGTGACGTGTCGGGCCTCTGGCGCCCCCGTCCTGCAGCGCCCTCTACTGGAGGACATTGGAAATAACCGTAGTGGGACTCCCGTCTACTTCTGGGTCTTCTGTACCACACTTTTGAGATCAGTCGTTGAAGCTATTCATTGAAACGCGAGTGACACGAGTAGTTCTTTCATTAAAAAAATGTGTTTACTAAAAACGTAAAGTTACAGGTAAACACGGTTAAAAAATGATGTCGCTTCCAATCTCCCTGAGCTCAAAACACGAAATCTGATTGGAAGCTTACATTCCGACAAATTATTCAGCTTTTACAGGGTTCTTAACACATTTTGACCGATGGATTTCCATGACTTTTCCATGACTTTTTCCTGACTTTTAACCAAATTTCCATGACCAAACTGAAATCTCGGTATATACTATAACATTTTAGAAAATGTTGCGTTTTGAGAGCGTATGCCGGCTTATATTTTGAGCGTCTTTCTTTAAAAAACATATTAATTATTTCGAACTCGGTGTAAATAAACATGATTATAACACATTTCCATGACTTTTCAAAAACTTTCATGATTTAGGTTTTTTCCAGGCCTGGAAATGACCATTTTAAAATTCCATGACTTTTCCAGGTTTTCTATGACCGTACGAACCCTGCTTTTAAATACAATACTAAATCATACATGTTAACATTCTGTCAAATCATAATAAACAAGATTTATCTTAAGTTACCATTTTAAATCTTTGTTAAACTGAATTATTATTACAAATAAAATCATGCATTTGGCTCTTACAATAACTTTTTTAATGTTTTTTTTTCTCTCTCCAGAAAATACAGCGCCATAACAGCACTGGAGCGGCGCCAAGAGTATAAAGACGACTTCTGCGCAGAGTATGACGAGTACAGAGCGCTTCACGATCGGATCGGGGCGATCACAGAGATGTTTGTTCAGTTGGGCTCAAAGATCAACACGCTCTCCCCGGGAACACAAGAGTACAAGGTGCTGTACGGGCCGGGAGCCTTAACGGCTTTGTCTGTGTGGAACGCCAAACAATAAACTGACTTTCTTTCCTCTGTTATCTTTGCAGCTTATGGAGGTGCAAATACTACAAAAGTACCGAAAGTATAAGAAAGTAAGAGTTGTTTGAATTTGAACTAATTTCATGTCACTATACAGGGTTCTTACACATTTTGACCACTGGATTTCCATGACTTTTCCATGACTTTTCTATGACTTTTCTATGACTTTTCCATGACTTTAAACCAAATTTCTGAAATCTCGATAAAAACATAAAAAATGTAGAACATTGTGCGTCTTGAAATCGTACGCCGGCTTATATTTTGAGCGCTTTTCTTTAAAAAACATATTAATTATGTCAAACTCGGCGTAAATGAACATGTGATTATAACACATTTCCATGACTTTTCCATGACTTTTCCATGACTTTTCACCAAATTTCCATGACCAAACTGAAATCTCATTGTGCGTATTGAAAGCGTACGCCGGCTTATATTTTGAGCGCTTTTCTTTAAAAAACATATTAATTATGTCAAACTCGGCGACTCGGTGATTTTAACACATTTCCATGACTTTTCCAAAACTTTTATGATTTAAGTTTTTTCCATGACTTTTCCAGGCCTGGAAATGACCATTTAAAAATTCCATGACTTTTCCAGGTTTTCCACGACCGTACGAACCCTGACTATAAACGCTGGGCATCACGATCATTAATGTTTTTAGAACATCTTTCTTTTTGATGTTATTGTTTAACGTGGAGTATTTTTGGACGAGCTCACTCGTGCCCCTTCTTGTCTTTTCAGAAGTTTCCTGGTTATCGGGAAGAGAAGAAGCGATGCGAGTACCTCCATCAGAAACTGTCGCATATCAAAGGCCTGATCACGGATTACGACCAAGCGCAGGGACTCTCCTAGTAATCGGTTTCTACCCTCAGCTGGGGGTAATATGGCCGCACAAAAAGACTCCGAATGGACCCAAAGACTGCCCAGCTGGGTCCTGCTGTTGCTGAGACACTATTCACTTTACTTCTCCGAGTGTAACTGGAATCAAGGGGCACGGCTCTTTTTCAAGAGTGGGCTGAGACCATCGACTCGTGATCAAAGGTTGCCCTCTAATGTTATGGTTTTTAACCATGACTATTGCTGGATTCTGTTCTGCTGTAAAAGTGAAAGCCAAATCCCTTTTTCTGAAAAGCAGATGGGATCCTTCCTGCCAAATTGCATTTTTATTCTGTCCTTTATCTTGTGAGAAACTAAGACAAAACGTGTTGATTTATATTTAAAAAAACAGAGTATTAAAATGATGGTACAATCAATCTTAGGGGGAAACCAATGCTACTAAAGTCTTTATGTTTAACATACAGAGGAATCTGTTTATTTGATGTTTGCTGACAGAGTCAACATCACCAATCACATAAATGATTCATCTGTAACAGTAATAAGATCACATAATGACAATAATAAGGTCACTCCATTACCAATGTATCTCTTTTTAGACCACATGCTTACAACAATTGTGGGGCCATAAAATATCCCAAACTGAAGTTTAAAGCATTATCAGGGTTCTTACACATGTTGACCAATGGATTTCCAGGACTTTTCCAGGACTTTTCCATGACTTTAAACCAAATTTCCATGACAAAACTGAAATCTCGGTATAAACATGAACAATTTAGAAAATTTGGCGCATTGAGAGCGTACGCTGGCTTACGTTTTGAGCGTCTTTCTTTAAAAAAACATATTAATTATTTCAAACTTGGCATAAATGAACACGTGATTATTTCAAATTTCCATGACTTTTTCAAAACTTTTATGATCTAAGTTTTTTCCATGACTTTTCCAGGCCTGGAAATTACCATTTTAAAAATTCCATGACTTTTCCAGGTTTTCCATGACCGTACGAACCCTGATTATATGCCGAGTGCGTTTGGCTTTGACCGTAAGGAATTTCACCAAGTGGCTTTCTGCCCACGTCCTGTATCCTTTCTAAGGAATGTTGGAATGCCACAAAACCACTCCTCCCAGTACCTGAATGCTGGTTTCAAGATGGCGCTTGCGAACATCTAGTGTTAAATTCACCCACATGTAGCCTACCACAAACTGCCTTTTCTATACCAACTCTCTCGAGTGTTCTGGTTCCAGGTTTGTAAGTAATCATGCGTTATTGACGCTTATAGACGAACGACTACAAGCTCAATGAAACATAACCGTCTACGCTACATGCAGTTTAAAAGACTACAGGGCATTTTATCGTGTTAATCAAGCTGTCCACACATTGATTTACTATAATTTATCTTTGTTCTAAGTATTGAGAGAGATTGCAATAGAGATGCCTTTCACAAAGTGGCCCATTTTATATTCCGTCCCACCACTAGAGGCCGCTAGCAGGTGTTTTAGATTCATTTTGAGACTTTCTGGAATCATTTGTACTGAGACAGGTACATCCAAATAACCACAAACTGAGCTTTAATGTCCCCCCATATATAGCTGTAGCCTGAAGTAGAACATAGAGATCAAAGTGTAGTGTTCTCTGGTCTCTGGCGGACGTTTTCATCAATGTAGCTGCGCTCACAACTGTTGTCTTAATGATGGCTTAAAATGAGAGAATGAAGCTAATATTTGCCTTAACATGTTTATCAGACATTTCCAAGATTTATCAGACCTTTTTCTGTAAATGTCTGTAAAAGTTTGAAGGAATTTCAGTTACTGGATAGTTATTGTTTCGTCTGTGTTGTTATTGTTTTTTTTCCATGTCTATGTCTTAATCATTTTCTATTTCTGTCAGATAATCATGAACCGTTGAGGAATATAATTCAATGTCCAATCCTGCCAAGCACCACTATCAAAAGAAAGAATGATTGCAGAAATATCGACAGAATAATGTGCTCTGAAAAGCTTATTGTCAATATTCAGCAGCTGTTTTACAAAATTTAAATGTACTTATTTCTTTTTTTTATGGGTTATTTCTGGTATGTTTGAAGGATTTGAGACAAGCAACAGTTGCTGCGTCTTGGCACATATGAACAATTCAAGGAAATACATATTTATTAGCACTGACGATTGGAAATATTAGAATGTTTAGCTTCAAATATCATCAACGCTAAAAATGAGGGATTCTTAAAGCTTCAGTACACCTACAAAAATCTTTTAATTTATTTTATTTGGGCTCTTTGAATCTCTTCTCAGGACTAGAGGTCACAGTATTTTACAAATCTTTTGTCGATATGTGTTTGGATGAGCTCAGCAAATGTGCCACTTGAGAAAAGGTCTGATCAGTGATGACGACGGAAAAGAACAGCGTTTAGTTCTAGGTACTGGATCTGGAAATCCACGTGGCTTGGTTGAAATCCTGTTAAAAAGATAAGAGCAAGCCTGAACAGATGTACAACATTATTTATTTGTGTTCCACAAAATGTCTAATTTAAAACAAAAAGGTACTGAAACAATGTTTTGACGATGGTGGGATGGAAACATCCACGTACCCCCATGAGACCGTAAAAACTACTCACTGAACTAATTCAAGTGAAGGGCTTCCCATATACACCTTAAGTAGTATTGGCTATGTGTACAACACGTGTGTAATCAAACAAAATGCATCGTGAGTAAAATATCAGCCTCGTCAGTACGTCTGAAGACAGGGGTACCGCTCGTCTTTACTTTTGTACTGTTGCAGGAGCGAACTACTGATGGTGCCTTTCCATTCAAAGAGCAGACGTTCTGCATGTCACTGTCAATGGTATTCTGGAAGCTCATTTACTCGGGCCAGCAGTATTTACACGTCTGTAGTTTCACACTGTTGCCAACGTTCAAAGTGCTTTGTTCATAGTTGTCGATTAAGTTTCTATCGGATGCCTTTAAAAATGTATCAAGTGTACTGGCACTGGCATTTTCCCAGAAATGAAAATTCAGCATTTTAGAAATGCAAGGTTTTCTAGGAAACCAATTAAACTACATCTAATGTAAATTGTTTGCATACTTGGGGAATAACCTGGATTTTATTTGCATTTGTATTTCCAGCCCAGTAAACCGTTTCCACAAATGTAATACTGGTGCGTTCAACTGGCTTGTGGATACTGGAAAAACAGTATCTCAATGAAAATGTAAAATCAAATGTTGCTTATTATGAATCACTGCGATTGATCTACCAAGGAGAACAAATTACTTTATTTATTGCTTTGTATGCGTTTGTCCTTTTTATGGTATTCATCTTTGCATCGTTAATTATGTTCAGCAAAACTTAAAGTATGGTGAAAGGGAAGTGGAATATATTTTTGCAATTTTTGATGGTGGATGCTTTATCACAATGTCATCTTCTTGAGAAAAGCTTTCAGAAAAAAAGGTGTATTGTTGTCTCGGTCTAAATGAAAAATAAAGCTCTTTTGAATTGAACAAAGTGTCATGACTCCTCTAGAGGGCAGTGTTACTCCATCTGAACAACAACCGGTTTCCATTGATCACCACACAAATCTTTTAAGCCTCATGGCAGTTTTTAGGATTCTGCTCGAAATTGCATACCCAACCTAAAAAGGGTGTATCTCTGCAACCACAAGGGCTATTTAAATAATGTTGGTGTTATAATAAAGGCAACACATGTGAGCTTTTGTTTAGATGTGTAGATATTAGTAAATATTTTACTGGTTAAGAGTAAATCAATATTGAAACACAGCAAAAATAGAAGTTTCAAGTCTGAATATACAAAAAAAACACTTTCAGGATGATTATCTCTTTGAAATGATGTCTCACTAAGGTCTAAATCTCTCCGAAATTATGACACAATATGTAAACATTCCCTCTGCAAAGTTTGACTTTGTAAAAGTGAAGCAGAACTAAGTTAGAGAGGGTTTAGTACAGAGAGAATTCAGGTTAATATTTTAAAAAGGACCAAATTAGGTCCCCTTGGGGCTTAAAAGGTTAAAGAGGATTAATATCATTGAAATGCAGAACATGGTTTTTCAAAACACAATTTACAATGTCTAATATTTATTTTAGTGTTTTAACCTTTCAATCATCTGAACTGAAGAGAGAAGTTTTCATATTATTTTCATATTATTTTTTAAGTTGAAGGTTTCTAATTTCCTTGTTTTGTTTGCGTCACACAGAAAAATATATAAAAATAAACCCAAGTAAACACTTCTTAGACAATATATTAAGAATTTATTTGTTATCACATTATCACGGGTGTTTTAGCTCACTGAAATAGTAACAGTGGACACACATTGAAAGAGAAAGTGTGTCCAAACCTTAGACCGGTACAGTACTGCATGGAAAGTCGAGGTCATGGTTGGATGACAGAATTAAAAATGCAGGTGAGTTGAAGCCCAAACGTTTTGATTTGTCACAGTAGGAAAAGCACATGTATAAACAAAGATTTAGCAGTCTGGATGTCAGGCTCATGGTGCATGCTGGCACAGAGCCATTGTTTCATTAGTGACATGTGCATTCTACCAACAATGACTCGTCAAAATGCTCTTCCCAAAAAAATCTCACTGCTGCTTTTCCCCTCTGAGAAGCAGCTATAGTTCATCACTTGGATCACTTGAGGTAAAACAGCATCTTCTCACAAAACAGAGCGCAGTGTATGCAACGCAATTATGTAATGACTTTCTCTAAGAGATGTTCAAACGGCAAATACAATAACGGCGTGCATCAGTAAGGAGCCCTTATCTTACGTAAAGTAGTTACACAACTGATGGTGTTAAAACTTTTAAATTACAAAACTTTAACAAGGCTATGTAACCTTGATTTGCTCCCTTTTCAACCAGTGTTTTTAACTTCAACCGACCAATTCATGTTCAATCATCGCGTCTCAAAACTATGACACAATCAGTTCAATCGATCGAAAAATCTGTTCCAAAACAATCAAATCCACCTAATCTCATCGTGCGCCATGTTGAAAGGACACTAATTCCTTTTGAACACGATAACACTTCTAATCTGGAGTTAATCAGCGAGGTTTTTGTTATCATGGTTTAAGTGCCAACTTGGGCTGCGCCAGGGTTACAATCCCAATCACCGAGGACATCAAACCACACAATCCCACCACCCCCGCGTTGGACTGGTATATTCCCAACCTGTTGAGGGGGATGAACAGGTCACAGATGTTCTTCAGCATGTCCAAGGCGACAGCAGGATGCGATTTGAAGCTCTCCAGCAGCAGAAAGATAAACGCGTCCAAGTGAGGAACGACGGCTTCGGAGACTTCCGGACTTTCGCCGAGATGCGCCTCCATTTTCTGTCTGAAGTGAGCATCTCTTGCCCTGTGCGTCATCAGCTGGACGACGACGTAAACGTCTCGGGTCAGACTCATGACTAGCGAGAGGAAGTAACAGCGAGAGGAATTTAGGCTCCAGCGTTCCTTGTCGAGGTCGCGGATGAGCCCGACGCTCCGGGCCCAGAGGACATTGTCGCAGATGAAGTAGAGGGCGCGGTTGACGTTGGCCACGGTGAGGCACAGGGCGAGCGCCCGGTCAGAGAGGCGCACGGCTCGCCTAGAAGCCTCAAGGGAATTTACTGCGTTTCCAATCCTGAGCACTGACAAAGGAGGAAGGGAAAAAAGGGATATTAGAGCGGAATTCAATCTAATATGAAACGTCAGGTCACCAGATTAACGACATTCAACAGGGTTCTTACACATGTTGACCGATGGATTTCCAGGACTTTAAACCAAATTCCCATGACAAAACCGAAATCTGGGTATAAACATGAACAATTTTGAGAATTTTGCGTGTTGATTGCGTACGCCGGCTTATATTTTGAGCGTCTTTCTTTAAAAAAACATATTAATTATTTCAAACTCGGCCTAAATGAACGTGATGATAACACATTTCCATGACTTTTCCAAAACTTTTATGATTAAATTTTTTTCCATGACTTTTCCAGGCCTGGAAATGACCATTTTAAAATTCCAGGACTTTTCCAGGTTTTCCATGACCGTACGAACCCTGGGAAAAATAATCTACTAATCTTCTATTTGCCATTTACAGGGTTCTTACACATGTTGACCAATGGATTTCCATGACTTTTCCAGGACTTTTCAATGACTTTAAACCAAATTTCCATGACCAAACTGAAATCTCGGTATAAACATGAACAATTTAGAAGATTTGGCGTATCGAGAGCGTACGCCGGCTTATATTTTGAGCGTTTTTCTTTAAAAAACACATGAATTATTCCAAACTCGCCGTAAATGAACATGTGATTATAACAAATTTCCATGACTTTTTTAAAACTTTTATGATTTAAGTTTTTTCCATGACTTTTCCAGGCCTGGAAATGACCATTTTATAATTCCATGACTTTTCCAGGTTTTCCATGACCGTACGAACCCTGCTTCCAGCAGATTAAAGTGTCCAGGATAAAGAACCGAGTGCGCTGCAGTTTATTGTGCCGCCTGACAGCAGCGGGAAGGAAGGACTTGCGGTTCCTCTCCCTCAGAGAACGGGGACGAAAGACGTGACGTTCTTCATCATTTATGATGAAAAGAACGCTTTATTTATGCCTCTCCATTTTTTGAAATGGTGACACCTGCATGTCTCCTTCACACACAATTACTCTGAAACATTTGAACTAATAATAAAAACATATTCTGAGGATTAAACAATCATTCTAAGGACTGTTTCAAACCCATCATCTAGACACATAGACCAGAGCCTCTGTATAAAGAACAAGTCGTATCGACATGTTGGATATCTCACTGCAACACTGTCTGTGTTTGGCTCGTATTATCAAAATAAAAAGCAATAAAAATGTCATCATACAGTGGGAAAGTTCAAAAGGTTTCTTTCGGGGTTGTAAAGTAAGCATTTATGAGCTGTCAAGGCCAGTTTGAGTGTAATCAGTTACAGACACAGTTGGTGCAGGTCTGTGTGTCAGTTACCATAAAACGTCTATCTCAGGGACACAAACTGCTATGTAGCCGGTCTAATACTGAGGTATTCTGAACATGATCACATGTGACCCTGACACACTTCTTTCAACATCCTCAGTTATGTGTTACTGAGTAGTTTGTTAATGTGCTGGATGAAGAGAATACATATTCACATTGAACGTCTTGTAAACTTTTGAAGACGGTATGTAGGCAGTTGAAAAGAAGAATTGAAAGAGAAGCAAACTAAATACTATTGATGCTGATTTGATGTTGGGATAATGTAAGTAGGTTTGTATAGGAGAGATGGGGAACCTCTCCTGAAATACAGACCACCTTTAATTAAACTAGTGAACACAAGAACATATGTACTTTAAGGGAAAAAGAGGTGCCACTACACAGAAACAACATGGAATAAAAGATGTGTGGAACCTGGATGGCTTACCGTCTCTACTAAAACAAATACATTTCACCACACTAATTATATAATTTGTAGTTTACATTACAGTGTTTTAAAATGTCACAACTTTTGAAGACTGATGTTCTACATTTGCCTGGACACATATGATCCAAACGTATTGCCTTTTCTTGATTTTTACGATCATGTTATCCCAATGCAATGCATTATGGGATTGTTATCAGATAGAAAGTGTATGGACTTTACCACCAGATGGTATATGGCACTTACAAATAATTGTCTAGAACATTCTTATTCTTATTCTTCTCTTTTCTATTTGATTTAAGAAACTGTATTTCCTGGAACGATGGTGACGGTTCCAATGGTTTTGTGAAAGAGATGAGACGATTGTATTATTGACAATAGACGGTCTTTACGGATGTTGGAGAAAGTCAAGCAACTTAAGCCGTTATTTGCGGCGATTATTATGCAGCAGCCCACCCACAGTCCTATGATATATTTAATGACAAACTGATGGAAAATTGAAAAGGGAGAAAAAAACATTTATCAAGCTAAATATCTTGGCTTAATCTTTTTTCTCTATAGTTTTTCAGTAGTTGTACTTGTTTTATAATATACTTTTTTTGGACTAGTTATTTAAAGACATCACGTTGGACATTTTAAGGAGAATTGTTACACTTTAGACTAAGTGATTAATCAAAACAATAAATCATGGGATCAATTAACAGTAACAACGATATTGTTGGAATGGAAAATGGAGAACATGGGTTACTTTCAACAGCATTGACATAATGCACTTAATCTAAATGGTTGGAATTGAACAAGTGGAACCACAATAGCTTTAAATGTCCAGTTTTATGGGATACATTTGACTTGTGTATTTAATGTGCAGTCACCCTACTACTGTTAGGTTTGAGTCCCAGCAATCACCAAACCTAACTTAAACTACTGTACGCCCACTCTACAGCTACAGATATACTCACGTTTTCTTCCAGCGCTCATATTGGTTTCCAGACTTTTAAGTTTTGCCACAAGGTCCTTTCTTTCTGAGTGGTTTCGTAATAAATATATCGACAGTGCAGATGCATATTGGGTTGCCCTGAAATAAAGAAAGAAAGAGTATAAGAAGAAGTAGCAAGAAAGTTGATGTTCAATTGGGAGCTCACTACTTTTGTTCCCTCGCGTTTCTATTGACGTTTAATTAACTTGTATGTCACTAAAATGCCAAATGGACACTTGTCGAGCAGGTCACACAAATTATAAACTACTCACCGGAATATACGGTCCCTTCCTTGGCTTTGACTCGTGAATTTGACAAACGCGTCCATGGTGAAATCAAACAAGAACAACTTGTTCTAGTTAGCTGATACAGAGTTACACCACCCGGAGACACATTAACGGCAATGTCTCGCTACTGTGGGAAGAACATCAGTTTATATTCCCTTCAAATGTTGACAATGGTGGTTCATCTGACGTTACCGATTAAACTCAAACAGATCGTCTGAATGTTGAAACTTCTTGCACCTTCACACTTAACGCTAGGTTAGCTTATTTCCCGGTGTTACGGCTTAACACGCGACCATGTTACCTGGCGACTTTCAGCGCGTCTGTTGTCGTAGTTACGGAAGCTGTTGGAAATAGGAAAATAACATTTCTATACTCGTGAACGCCGAATTGTTTAATTTGTATACGATACATAGAGTGTTTGAAAAATGGGGGAAATGTGGCATTCACAAGGACAGCTAGATGTTATTTTACTATTTCGAACAGCTGTCGTAACTACAACAGACGTTCGGATGAAAGTCGCAAGTTAACACGGTCGCCTGTTAAACCGAAACACCGCTTTGGGCGATCAACACAGCTGAGCCAACAGTACTTGTTTCACTACGGACAGCTTTGCGAACGGACCAAAAGCCGAGCAGGTTTTGATCACGGACCAGCGCGTTACTATTGGTTACTAAGGAAACTCTAAATATTACTGGATAATAATCGCAGTTAAAAAAGAAAAGTTATAAAAACACTTTAAATAAAGAAGAAATATAAATTAAAATAATAATATCAAATACCTTTAAAGAGTGACAGCCTACATGCACGTCGGTGGTTTAAACGATAGGGGGCAATGTGGTAGTTTTTGACAGTTGGTTAGATGCAATGAATAAGTAAGTAAAACTGCCTCATTGTCCAACTTTTTAATTAGACGTTATCAGCTCAGATGTTCAAATGCAGAAAAAAGGAGAACATGGATGGACTCAAAACGTACATATTTAGATTTAAAATAATGTCATTGATAGTTGAAAAATAACTAATAATTCTTATAGGATAAAATGTAACTTAAGTTAACAAATGGCAGCATAAGTTTTAGACAGATGGATTTTTGTTATTATTATTTATTATCTAATACTTTCAAAATTGCATTAAATTATAATTGTTTACAGACAAAGATAACTGCAGATTTTTTAGATTGAATTCAGCCCAATATACATGAAAACTTTTTCTTTTTTTTTGACTAAATGCAAGTTTGCTGTATTGGACAGAAATAAGTAGCGGTGGAAAAGCATTACATATTCACTTTTTGTATTAATCTAATGTATGTACAGGGCTGCACGGTGGTGTAGTGACTAGCAGTGTCACCTCACAGCAAGTCCGAATACATGCACTTAATTGGACTCTAAACTGGGTGGGAAAAAAGTGTGAATATGAGCCTAAATGGTTGACTCTATGTGTGATAGACAGTCCATCTCATGGCACACATAGAGACAGACAACCATTCATGCTCACATTCATATGGGGAATCTAGAGTTCAATTAACTTGAGCTGCATGTCTTTGGATTATGGGAGGAAGCCGGAGAACCCGGAGGGAACCCACGCTGCCACAGGGAGAACAACTCGACACAGAACGACTGTCAGACCTGGAATTGAACCCACGGCCCTCGAGTGGTTCAGATAATGGAATGTTTCAGAAATGTCTCATGAATTTAATCGACGAGTGTGGCAGCGGGGGTGGGGTGGAGATGTGTGTGTGTGTGTGTGTGTGTGTGTGTGTGTAGGGGGGGTCAGGAAACATATCTAATTGACCTCAGCTGGTGGCTGTTTAGTACTCAGCCCAGCTGAGGCCATTCTGTGTGTGTGCATCTTTACCCCATAAAGGAGCATTAGGGAGAGTGGAGAGCAGAGGCACAGTCTGCAATTACGATAAATGATATCACCAAATATCCTTCTTCGTATGCCTATCCTTTGGTGCTTGGGGAAGAAACCCACTGGTGACAGACACAAACCTTTTACAATGAGTTTGGCTGCATGTCATAAGATGTTATATATATTGTAATCAATTCAATTCAATTCAGTTTATTCAGTCAATTACACAAATTACAAATTTGTCTCGGAATGCTTTACAATCTGTACATATAGACATCCCTGACCTTTGACCTCACATCGGACCAGGAAAAACTCCCAAATAACCCTTCAGGGGGAAAAAAGGGAAGAAACCTTCAGGAGAGAACAGAGGAGGATCCTCTCCAGGATGGACAGAACAATAGACGTCATGTGACCAGAGGGACAGATTTAGAGTTAAAACACATTCAATGAATATGACAGTGTATGAATATTCGGTAGTCGGCATATTCCACGATGGAGACCTCCACGATCCATCAGGCAGATGGAGGCAGAGAGGAGGAGTGGGCGGAGTCTCAACAGTGGGCGGAGTCTCAACAGTGGGCGGAGACTCAACAGTGGGCGGAGTCCCAACTGTGGGCGGAGTCTCAACAGTGGGCGGAGTCTCAACAGGGCAGCAGCGCAGCTGGTAGCAGGAATTCACGACCCAGACCATCGATGATTCATCATGCAGATAGGCTCTATGGTCCGATGACCCCATGAGACGTGAAGTCAAAAGGACTCCGGGGAAAAAGCAGAGTTAGTAATGTGTGATGGAGAGATGAAAATTCACCCATAAGGAGAGAGAAAAGAGGAGAGCATCTCTAAGGGCTGGACCAGGTGAACCTGATTCAGCCCTAACTATAAGCTCTGTCAAAGAGGAAAGTCTTAAGTCTACTCTTAAATGAGGTGACTGTGTCTGCCTCCTAATCAAGGTCAAGAAGATTTTTTTCAAAAAATGAATTGTCATTCCTATTTGTTTTCGCACTAATGCATTTGATTTGGCCCTTGGTATTTTGAATAAGTAGCCTGATTGGGAACATGTGAAAGGTTCTTTGAATTCCTTTTGAAAGCTTGGTGAGGGGTAAATGACTTTAGAAATATATAAAATAGTGCTGATGCTTGTGTGTCATCTGCTAAATAATCTGTCTAGAAATCCCCATTTCATTCCTGTATTATGGATTTGTTTAAAAGTCAGACTCAAATGTAATTATTCCAAATCCCACGAGGGGTTCTTTGTAGATATGGCCATTGCAATATCAGCTCAATGAATGTCCATAGGCGTAAAGCAATTGTAGTAGTGGTCTGGGCTCAAACCAGTGACCTTGAGATTATATTTTATGCCTGGCCCCTTTTGATGAATGTTTTCTTATATACAGTATATCTTCAATAGTAATTATGAATTTCACAGACAAATGTATAATCTATTTGAAGAGACCTGAGTATGGCTTTGGAGGACATTTCAATGCTGCCTGACAAATGACACATTTGCCTAGTTTCCACAATCAAAACGACTGACAGCGGATGCAGTGGGCTGCCCACTGTTACGTCAAAGTATTTAAAGTAATGCAGGCGGTATTTGAAGATGAGATGACTTTCCAAGTGTTTTAGGTCCGATTTTATTCTCTATGTATATGCTTCCACTCGGCCAAATCCTCCAACGGCACAAGGTTTCTTTTCACTGCTACGCTGACGACACGCAGATATACCTTCCGCTGAGACCTGGTGACCCAAAGAGCCTAGCTGCTATCCTGGACTGTCTCTCTGATGTCAAATGTTGGATGGCACACAACTTTTTACAACTCAATAACTCAAAATCGGAAGTCATATTATTCAATTCCCCAAACAATAACACTAGCCTCATTCAGAGTGAACTTGGTCCCCTGTAAGCCTACATAAAACCGGTTGCAAGAAACCTGGGCGTAATGTTTGACACCAATTTAAATTTCGAAACACAAATTAAAAAAAACGTCCAGTGCTGCTTCTTCCAATTACGCACCATTTCCAAAATCAAACCCATATTGTCACACCCCGATCTGGAAAAAGTCATACACGCACTCATATTCTCAAGACTCGACTACTGTAATTCACTCCTCTCAGGCATTACCCATAAATCTATCTCCCGCCTCCAGCTAGTCCAAAATGCAGCAGCTAGGCTTCTTACTGGTTTTAACAGACGACTACATATTACTCCAGTTCTGGCCTCACTCCACTGGCTCCCAGTTAGTTTTAGAATTGATTTTAAGATTTTATTGATCACTTTTGAGGCCCATCTGGGTCTTGCCCCGGATTACGTTATCGAAATGTTAACGCCATATAAGCCACCTCGCAGCCTTAGATCCTCCGGTGGGGGGGGGCCCTCCTGGCCGTTCCAAAGTCGAGGCTTAAATCAAAGGGTGATCGTGCTTTTTCCACCAGGGCCCCTCGACTTTGGAACAACCTACCGGAGGAAATAAGGCTGGCAGAATCAATAACTTCTTTTAAATCACTTCTTAAAACCCACTTTTATAGAACTGCTTTTAAGTGATGTCGTCCTTTTAAATTTGTATTTTAATTGCCTATTTGTTTGGTTTTACTTGTATTCAATGCTTTTATGGTATGGTCTTTTTTGTTTGCCACCATTTAAGTTGTGTTTATGCTTTGTTTATCTGTAGAGCACTTTGTAAACTTTGTTTTTAAAAGTGCTATATAAATAAAGTTATTATTATTATTATTATGGGTTCAGTACGTCCACTGAAAAGCAACGTTCATTCATCGACAGGTTCATAAGAGACGTTGCAGATATCTAATGTAATGTGATGGAAAATAAATCAGCAAGAGGTTTTAAACATGGCATTCCACAAAAAGCATCTTCTTAGAGGCCAAAAAATAAAAAAATAAATTAGACAAGAATATATAATCTTATGATAATGTGTATTGAAGCATTCACTAATTATGATTAACTGCAAACATGTTTTCTTTTCTTCGAAAGGCGAAACAAAACAAATACTTTTTCAGGGATGATAAAAGCTGCTATATATGTATCACGTTGCAGGTTAATAACTGCTAATTAAATCCATTGTAGTTATATGTACCTTGTCTAGTTTGTATTCATCTCAATAGCCACTCTATATTCAATTCAGTACTATCCATGAGGTCTTCCTGTCTTTGCAGAATGAAACAAGATAACCTTGTCAGGGGAGAGGATGATTAAAGAAAAATGCAATACAATATACTTCTAATTGAACCAAAAAAGCACAACCTTCTGCCATTATTATATCTTTCTCAAAGCAGTTGAGTATATGTCATAAACAATTACAGAACGTAGAAAGCACTTCTTTTTTTTTCATGCTTATATAAGATGTTTTTTCCGAGGTTAAGGATGTTATGAAAGAGTATAAATATGGGCTTTATAAACAAAATACAATACAAGTGCAACCATTGCTGACCATAACATTTTAGTTCAGACTGTCAAAGTCTCGCCATCAAGTCTTCGTCTTACTTCGATTTAACTTCCTGCATTCCCAATCTGTTCCTAAGGACAGGAGACAATAGGAATGACAACACAGTGCATCAGAACAACTGCCTCATCCCCTGCATGAGACGACCTTGAAGAGGATCCAGTTCCTTCATCCCACCAAACCTCATTCTGGTGTTCTGTCATTTCATGCTACTTGTCGAGAACTGCTACCTTGTGGTATTGCGCATGCGCCGAGTCGATTTTCCGAGTTTTTTTGACCATAATGTTTTGCCACCCTGTCGATGCACGTCTGATAACGGGGAGTGACATCCTCAAAATCCAGATTATTTCCCTAGTTAAAAGTACATTCAGCATGTATATTGTACAGGTAGTAATAATATGTAGTAATGACATGTAGATTAATGAGTGATAAGCAGTTGCTATTTCTTTTGTGTCAACAAATGATTGTAAACATGAGTTTGTTCACATTATCATAATAAAGCACTGGTTTATTATTAGGGTATTTATTGTTGAAGATAAACACTTTAACAGTGAAAAGTGAAACATTGAATAGAACATTTTGACAAGGCAACAAAAAATGACAGAACACCGGTCCACCTACTCGCCCTCCTCCCCCTTCTTGGAGTTCACGGTCCAGACAAAAGAGCTCTGCAGAACCAATCCCACACACCAGTTTGTGCTTAATCGTCACACCTACGACGTCCACTTCAACCACTTTTCTGAATTGCTGCTAGTAATTCGTTTACATTTTGACTGTGTAGTGATTTTAACTTCTATGTCAAGGACACAGGCCTTGAAGGAGTGTGTGGTGTTCTTGATAACTACGGACAGACTCAGCATGTGAAGTAGCCCTCACACAAAATGAGGCCTTAATTATCTCAGAGGGTGTGACTTTTCTAAGACCTGTTTTTTCTTAGAAACTCCATGTCCATGGACACAAATGTTCAAACAGAGGTAATCAGAAACAGGATTTAAAAAAGTATTCACTCTCTCTTCCCCACCGGCCTTCTCCTGAGTTTTTGGGTAATAAGCTTGTATATTACAAATGTTACTGGTGCCGTTTCACCCAATAAGGTGAAGGCTGTCTGGTAGGAAAAGATCTCCAGGGGGAAATGCCACGCTGATATGAATAGAAAAGGTGTAAAAAAGCTGAAAAAAAACTAAGAAAAGTCAGGTTCATCATGAGATTTCACATTTATAATTTGGAACTGAGAAATGCAAGGGGTGACATCATCGCTCAAATAATTAATAATGCATGTACCTTGTTGCTTGCTACTACCATCGACACGAAAATAAATCCTCCTATGTTAGTAGCCTCTGAACTTCTATCCATCAGGGCCTGGAATAGATTTGCCTCAAAATTAGTCAGTGCCTCCATATCAGGTATTAAATATATATATATGCTGTGTTTTGTCCCTGTGTGGTTGTGTTACACAACATCTTAAATACTACTTCCTGCTGCTTTGATATTCTAACAGCACACTTTTGCAATTAGGTCTCAGGTCTTTGACAACTTGTGAACCGACTCTTCTCTCAGGTGTCTTCCCACTGCCTTCAACAAGCCACTTTTAAAATAGAACAATCTATAGACACATCAGCAATGAAGGATAGAGACAATTCAAACCTCTTATTTTTGAGTAAAATAATTGAAAACTTCTTCTTGGTACTAAACAACTGAGTTGATGTCTTTCAATTTTGTTCACAAACACAGACAAAGGAACAATATCAGTCTTTTGTGATATCTCAAAGCCACATTCAACATGGTCCATCACAATAGATGTTTTCTCCAGCTGGAGAACTCTGAGCAACAGTACTCAACTAGTTTCAAAGCTATTACAATTCAAGGATAACTTTAAGTCTCCAGTAAATAACACATCTGATGACGTGCAGCGTTCTCAGCGGCTGCATTGTGAGGCCTCGTGTCTAACATCTAAAACACGCTTCCACTGGCTACGGAAAACAACTAAAAAGTGACGACAATTATGCAGACGAAAGATATTGGCATAAACGTATTTTTAGAGCTTCCTGTCTGTCAAATAATAATTTTCGAAATACTCCTGGTATTTAAAAAAAGTTTTAGAGCCAACACAATGTTCTAATCTTCTGCTACATTGTGAATCACCGAGACCTCTCAGGTCGTCTGGGAATTGTCTGAAAAAGCAGTGTTCAGTTTCTATTCACCATATATCTAGAACAAACTCAGAAAACTGGAGGTCAGCTACGACTCTTACGACATTTATCAATTCAAAGAACACGACTGCAGACTTGTGTTCTTTTGTAGAGTACGCACAAGTCTCCTGTGATGCATCCTCCAGAAAGTGGGAGGATCGAGTCACAACCGGGCATTTTGACCGTGGCCGTTTCTCAATCTGCGTACTTGTGCGTCCTTTCCTCTACTTGTGTCCTTTCCTCTCCTCGTGTCCTTGTGGACTCGTGTCTCCTCATCAGTCTCAGGTACATGTTCACATTCAAAGTCCTCTTCTCTCTCTTCACGGTCAAAATGCCCGGATGTGACTCGATCCTCCCACTTTACCCAGGATGCATCAGAGGAGACTTGTGCGTACTCTGGCCAGCATATATCCCAGAATGCATTTCACCAGCAACCGGAAACAATAGTGGAGGAGAAAATAAACTCCTGACAGATGACTTTTTATAAATACTGTTGTTGAGTCACGGAATGTCATTTTAGGATGGTTTGTTTATTCGACTGTAAAAAATAATTTACACTGAATAATTAGAATAAAATCAGGAGCAAGAACAGCTGATGTGATGATGTCATCAAGTCAGCTGCTGGTCCCATCGCAGAAAGACCGTCCTCCCGTTCTCCCGTCCTCCGGAGTCTGGACTCCCAAAGAACACAAGTCTGCAGTCCTGTTCTTTGAATTGAGAAACGGCCCGTGCTTTGCGAGGAGCGAACTTTGAATGTGAACATGTACCCGGGCTGAAACTGATGACGTTTCACGAGTCCACAAGTAGAGGAAAGGACGCACAAGTAGAGGAAAGGACGCACAAGTAGAGGAAAGGACGCACAAGTAGAGGAAAGGAGGCACAAGTAGAGGAAAGGAGGCACAAGTAGAGGAAAGGACACACGTAGAGGAAAGGACACACGTAGAGGAAAGGACACAAGTAGAGGAAAGGACACAAGTAGAGGAAAGGACACAAGTAGAGGAAAGGAGGCACAAGTAGAGGAAAGGAGGCACAAGTAGAGGAAAGGACACACAAGTAGAGGAAAGGACACACAAGTAGAGGAAAGGACACACAAGTAGAGGAAAGGACACACAAGTAGAGGAAAGGACACACGTAGAGGAAAGGACACACGTAGAGGAAAGGACACACGTAGAGGAAAGGACACACGTAGAGGAAAGGACACAAGTAGAGGAAAGGACACAAGTAGAGGAAAGGAGGCACAAGTACGCATATTGAGAAACGCTTTTACCTTTTTTTTTAACTCAACACTTTTCCATTTTGTTTTCTCCTTTTAATTGGTTGGGTGGTGGGGGCGTGATTACGCTCAGCTGTGGAGAGGAGTGGGGGAAGCGGCTCAGGGAACAGGTGCCGGGGAGACGCCGAATTGGTCTCAGCTGTAGGGAATCAGGATGATTGCGTCTCTCCACGATGTATCAGCTGGAATGGAGACGGAGGGACGAGACCGGCGGAGCCGTCACTAATAAAGTGTCTCGCCAAACATTACGCTACGTGTGCTTATTCCTTGGTGCTGGGGGGGGAGGGAATCGGGACAGGAGTCGTTACAATTATATGTTACGATGTTTTATTCTTGTATTAAATAGCTGTCTAAATTTATCTTAGCTTGTTTACTCTACAGAGAATATAAAAGTAAACTCTCCTCTTTGAATGTGCTTTTAAGCCTCTAGGTTTGCTGCTTTAGAGGCTGCTGAAGGACATCTTAGGATATAAGCTCCTTTCTCCTCCTCTCTATCTCCTTATGTATGGGTTCATGTCTCAATAATGCTCTATTAATAACTCTACTTCTTCCTCTGAGTGTTTATGCTTTCTCGCCTCACGTTTTCAATGTACCGTGGTTATATATGTGGACCCTCGTCCTGCCACCTGCCTTCCTATTTTCTTCTTCTATTTCTTCTTCTCTATATGTATGAATTCAAGCACCATTAATGCACATTATTCACTTTGCTCCTTCTCTGGAGTCTTTGTGTGTTCTCTCCTCACATATTTACATGGATCGCGGTTATATCTGAACTCTGGTCCTTCCCAACACCCGACCGCTATTAGCATTATCATTATTATTATTAGTTGCATTGCAATTAGTATTGCCAATAACATTACTTCTTTTATTCTCATTGTTATTCTAATATATCCACTATTTTGGTTACTTTAGGTAGTTATAACTTCTCCATCATGACTACTACCATTATCTGAATCACTTCTGACATATTCATTGATCACTTCATCCTTTGTTAATTCCTCTCCCTCAGGTTTCTTCCTTTTTTCTACCTGTCAAAGGAGTTTTTTCTGATCCGATGAGGTCACGGCACACGGGATGTCGTATGTGTATAGATCGTAAAGCCCTCTGAGGCAAATTGGGAATTTGTGATTTAGAATACACTAAATACATTTAATTGAGTTTTTAAATTGTATTTCCATGTTCTTTTTTAATGTGTTTCTTTTGCGCTTGTTGCATTTGTTGTTTTATGTAAAGGGCTTTGAACTGCCTTGTTGCTGAAATGTTGTCTATAAATAAATTTACTTTGAGACAATTTTGAGGACATATTCAGATTGTGTGTTTATTGCATTCTCTATCTTAAAAATATTGTTATAAACGCAGCTGGTGTTTTATAGTATTACAGTATGACATACAGCATACGTTCACATCTAAGTCCAACTTTATTTTTAAGTTAAGCACAATGTGCAAGAACCAAAGAAAGAATAGATATTGACAAATGTAAAACAATCGATAGACCAGAGTAATGCAACAACAAAAACTGAATGACACACACAGACACACACACACAAACACGTACACAACACAATAAAATACATGTGAAAGGCATGCCAGGCAGCCTGAAGAGAGAGAAAAAGAATGTTAGAACATTTGAAAAAGGTTGATTGTAGTAGATCTCCCTGGTGTGGGAGGCTGGGACATAAGTCTGGTGGCGACAACCTCAAACACTTGATTCCCCTCAAGCTGCTGCCCCATCCCCAGAATGGATAAGAGGTATTTTTCAAGGACCCGAGGGATCGAGTGTGAGCGCAGAAGGACGGAACACATTTGAAGCCTTCCACACAAGTAAAAGAAACCAGAAACCGAGCAAAGAAGTATGTGAAGATGAGCATGAACATGGCTAATAGTATATGGCAATGGCCAGAAGCCCAACAGCAGCTTTCTGCAAGGTTTTGCCAAAATGTGCAATGTTTTAGTCATTTATCCTTTGAGACTGACAAGAGAGAGAGAGATGTTTCATTTGCTCCGGTTCTTTTTGAATGGTGCTTATGGGATCACCTTTATGTCGTGCACACACTTATACCACTGCAAGTGTTGTCCGTGGCGTTGTCTTTCTCCTTATACCTACTGTGTATGCTTAAGTGATGCAGAGTTTGACAACACATTTCAAATGCATTGGTTTCTTTCTCAATGAGCTAAAGCCACAGATGCAGGCAAAAGCCACTTTTCATGAATAATGAAATAGATTGCATCTACACCTGGGATGCTGTACAGGACAGGGCGGTATAATCAACTATATTCACTGAGAAATGCCCATATTCCACACAACATTATATTTTTATATAATCTCAGATATATTTCTATACCCCAAACCTCTCACTGACCCCCTCCTGGACCCCCTGCAGTTGTACTTAATAGATATGTTCAACTTGACTGCAGCTTTATGTCGTTGCCCCCTGATCATGTCCACTTTTCAGGCAGTTCATCACAAACAAGCGTATTCATACATGAAGAGAAAACAGAATCAAAGAACAAAGTCAAGGACACAATACAATCAAGTTACATTATGTACTTTCGCGAGGACAATCTCTTTGTATTATTTACTATGCGTTTAGCTGTGATATTGATAGCAACAACAAGTGTGTCTGCATGGGTCCTGTCACACAACAGTATAGTGTGCATTTGAAAGTATTGCTTTATGTCAATTGTAAATACAAAAACACAGTAAACACACAAATTCCTGCAAAAGAATATGAGTTGAAGACTTTATTTTTTCAAGACTGGTCATCGGTACTTGCTTCCCAATGAAATATCCGTCTAGTTATTCTAACGTGTGTCCAGTGAGCGATAACCTTCCAACTCTGTTTACCTTATATACGTCTGTCTGTCTCACTTCATACATCCGACTGCACAGATTGGATTTTAAAGACAAAGTCGCGCATTGTTACCAGAGGGAAGTACCAGTTTTAGTACATTATGTATTTTTCTTCTTTCTGGAGCTGATATTACAGCTGCAAACCGACTAATCTCATGTAACATGTCATTTCACATCCAGCCTTCCATCACGCGCCTGGATTTTTTTCCATTATACTTCTTGAGTGGCTAGTTTCAAATGGAAAGAGGACATGCTTGGGTATGTTCAAAGGATAAAGGAACACTACTCTGAGATGTTCTTTATTTGAATCTATTGAAAGCAACAGTCCTGCTTCTACTTCGCCATTCATTCCCAATCATGAGTGTTCATTGTTCATAAATTGTTCAAGCAGGTTGGCAAACCACATAAAAAGGTTTCTCGTCCCTGAGCAACTCATCTCTTCTTTTAATACATAAAGTACAAATAATATATTATATATCGTATGATGTATTACGTTAGTCTCATTGCGTTTTATGTGAATATTTTGTCTGCTGTGGCAGTACTGTCGGTCTTTACGTTTTTTTTAAATTTGTATTTCAGTCTTTTCATTTCCTGATAGATTTATGGGGATAATAACTATACGCCCCTTTGCACAAATCATTAAGACATGGTATAATAGACCATATTGAGGCAGTGAGTTTAATTCCGGAGATGATCAAATGCAGATCTGTGTAATTAAAAAAAAAAACGAACGTTAAATGAAGAAAATGCAAATACTCTCAAGTTAAATATGTATTGCCTGTGACTTGTGTTTGTCATAAGAGGACCTTGTTTTCTTCAGTGATCTTTCTGCAACAGGAAACCCAACAACGAATCAATATGTTGATGAAGATGTGTCAATCAGCCAAGCGACTCAACAGAGAAGACTGACATGAAAGGGAAAGAAAGATGTGGAACACACAGCAGCATCGGCTCGAACATCACCATCCTCACATAATCGAAAAGGTCACCAAGCAGGGACGTGAAGAGTCACTCGGTGGGTTGATGAGCGCGGGCGACGTAATGGCTCGTGCTTTCCTTGCAGCTGTGCTTGTGCACACCGGAGATCTCAATGAGAATATTGAACAGATTCAACTCGATAATATGACTAAAGACACGATGATGTCAGCCTGGAGTTTATTTTATTATGCTGCTCAGGATAATGTAAACCCATTTGTTTTATTACCGCTTGTGCATCCAGTTTAACTTTACTTTTGTATTTTTTATTGGTATTTAGTGATTCTATTGTTCTGTTTTAGCTTTATTTCATTTCATTTTATGTTCAGTTCATTGAAATTGATTGGAACATAAACTTTGAGTTGATGTATTGATGAAATAATAATAATGATGAGTAAATAAGGCTGGCAGAATCAATAACTTCTTTTAAATCACTTCTTAAAACCCACTTTTATAGAACTGCTTTTAAGTGATGTCGTCCTTTTATGTTTTTATTTTAAATTGCCTATTTGTTTGGTTTTAGTTGTATTCAATGCTTTTATGGTCTTTTTTGTTTGCCGCTATTTAAGTTGTGTTTATGCTTTGTTTATCTGTAGAGCACTTTGTAAACCTTGTTTTTAAAAGTGCTATATAAATAAAGTTATTATTATTATAATTATCATTATAACTTAGCTGTCCTCATTCCACATTCATCTTTACAATGTAGCAGGCCAACATTAGGGAGTGCCATCTCTTTGAAATGTTAAAACGCATTGTGTAATTTGACAAATAACTGTATTTATAAGTGGGATCGCAGGTATCAGTGGTGACCCTGTGAGGTTGTGTTTCTATTGCTGTTTTGTGTATTGATGCATGTGAAAGCTCAAGTGTTTCTATTGAGCTCAGGTTATTGAACTTTTAAATGTATTTTCTATTACTTTGTACAGTTCTTTTGGAGTTTGTGTGGCAACATACACTGTTCTATATCTAAAAAATATCAAGCTTGGGAGTACATACATTTTGGAAATATTGTTATAGTTCAGAACAAAGTAGTATTAAACTCAAATTTAACTTCATAATATATAACTTTATTAAATCGGGAGTAGTGGCGTAGAATACAACAGAAAGTTGCTCACACTGTGACAGTGGACTTCTCAGAGCCATTGAGAGAGAGAATTTGAGGTTAGATGAGTCTGAAATTAAAACTGTGAACAGTAGCTGACACCTTATAATATGTCAAGTTATCGAACACAGCTGCAGTTCTTGCTGCATTTCAAATGTTCCTTTTCTTGCCTTTAAGCTATTAAACAAATGTCTTCAGTATGAAGGTAGATTTGTGTCTTTATTATGCAAGCAAAAAAAAATGTTTTGAGAGCAAATTTCTCTTTTTGAGAGCACATTTCTCGTTTGTAAGTCAAAATATATAAACTGAGAATAAATGAATTGCTAGTTTTGTTTATGAAACTATAATTTTTGTCTGCAAATAAAAAGAGTTTGTTCAAAAAAACAACAACCTTGCTCTGAAAAAAAAAAAGTTTTTATTTACCCCTTACACGTTTTGTAAATGGTATCTGCCTTACGTTCCACCTGAACAGTCATTGGTCGACTGATCTCAGTGTTGCCAGATAAACGAAATCCCCCTTTTAGGCATGTATATCACAAAACAGGCAGACTAAGAGAGATCCGTCTGCGTCTGAGCGCTGCGCGCCTCGCTCTCAACTGTGATGTGCACGGGTGGGCAGACTTTCACTAGCACTGGTTTTGGACTTGGTTGTGATGTCACGGCTGGATTTAGGGTGGACCCAAATGCACGACTCAGGAGACATAACATGCTGATCAAGATGTTTACTAGAAATCTCATCAGGATTGAAACAAAGAACACAAGGTAACGCGGGAGAGTCACGGAGAACACAAAACAATCTGGCAGAGGACAAGTGGAAGTGAGGGAGCTAAATAGTGAGGGACTAACGAGGGGAGGGGCTGCAGGTGAGAAGGGGGGAGGACCAGGTGAAGTGAATGAGGGACTAACAAGGGGAGGGGCTGCAGGTGAGAAGGGGGGAGGACCAGGTGAAGGGAATGAGGGACTAACTAGGGGAGGGGCTGCAGGTGAGAAGGGCGTGAGGACCAGGTGAAGGGAATGAGGGACTAACGAGGGGAGGGGCTGCAGGTGAGAAGGGGGGAGGACCAGGTGAAGTGAATGAGGGACTAACGAGGGGAGGGGCTGCAGGTGAGAAGGGGGGAGGACCAGGTGAAGTGAATGAGGGACTAACGAGGGGAGGGGCTGCAGGTGAGAAGGGGGGAGGACCAGGTGAAGTGAATGAGGGACTAACTAGGGGAGGGGCTGCAGGTGAGAAGGGGGGAGGACCAGGTGAAGGGAATGAGGGACTAACTAGGGGAGGGGCTGCAGGTGAGAAGGGCGTGAGGACCAGGTGAAGGGAATGAGGGACTAACGAGGTGGTCAGAGGCAGGTGAAGGGAGTTGGACTGACGAGATGGGAAGCAGGATCTGGAATGACGTGATAGTTAGAGACAGGATGAAAACAACAAATAAAAAAGGAAAGAATGGAGCTGACCTGTTACATATAACATATTGGTAGTTATTAAAGAGTTTTACCAGCTTACATTTAGGTTTACTTGAGGCAAATGAAAGGAAAACTTATATGTCTCCAGTGAGCGAGAATGTAATCGAGCAAATTCGAAAATACAATAAATAACTATCAACATCTCTCTACTCTTTGCATTAATATATTTTTTTTTCCCATTAAATGGTATATTTGACATTGAACTAGTTCAGTATTTCATAGTGTGCAATGAGCGCAATATATCACCCTGAATGATGTCTCTAACAATGGAAATCAGGCCTGTGAACACAAACAGAAGTTATAGCCATTTATAATCAACAGCAGGATGGCACCATGTCATTTTGTATTAATATCTTGCTGTAGGCTAATACTAATATTGATATCATTTGTTAAGTGTTTACCATACAGAAGTGTTGTGTATTACTCTTAGAGATAAATATACCAGTATCGTATTTGTGGTATTATATCATGGTATTGTATTGAATTCTGCTATCGGCTATCAAGATATTTACAACAGGTATCATGTGGACGTCATGAGGCAGAACAGACTCAATGAAAAGGCAACAAAATTAAATAAAAATAGTATAATTTTAAATTACCAATTCTGTTGTAACTGCCCGTGTGGTTCCATTCTTGAGGACAGTGAACTAAAACATCTATTCTTGAGATCGAACCCTTCAGTATGGTATGTCTTATCGCAAGACGGCGTGTGTGCATTTTCTACCTTGGAGGCAAGACTACTGACTTCTTGGATCCTGCTAAGTATCTTCTTTAAATTAGTTATATCTGCTAAGTTACTGTTGTATCTGCTGTTTTTAAGCTTCTAGATTGTTAGTATGTACTGTTTTAAGACTATATCTGGATTAAAACACAGATTTGCACTTTAGTAGCACTTGAATGGCTCTTATTGTGGTACTTTTGTAGTTTGACTATGTTGAGGAAATGTTACTTTCTGTATTCTTGTTGTTCTTAGTTTGTACTCTAGGTTGAAATGCACTTATTGTAAGTCGCTTCGAATAAAAGTGTCTGCTAAATGACATGTAATAAAAAAAAATGTAACCAGCAAAGCTATAGTGACTTTCTTGAGCAAAATCCCCAAGACTAGCCAGAGAGCCCTTGCTAGGTTTTAGTTTAATAGTGTCAATACACAATAAGACACCCTTGATGGTGGACCTGTAGAGATAAGTGACCTCTACATTTGCTGTAGATTGGAATATGTGCTCCAGGGTGCGAACAAGTAATTCACTGAAGCATGGAGCTGTCATCCACATCCTGTCGGTTTTCACAGGTTCAGCAACTGTGCCTTCTCCCTGATGAGAGTATTCATGAGATTCACTGTGACACATTCTCTGTACCCAAGTCAATCAGACACATTAAAAAGTTCCACTCCTAAAAAGATTCTACAAAGCTGCCAGGAAATGTGTGCCATCATCCACTTTTTTTTCAGTCAAGGGACAAGTCAGATGAAGGAAAGATAATTGTATATTATTTAGTCTTTGGCACTTGGACTCTACTGGGAGGTTTGTAATCGAGAGGTGTCTTGCACTGAGCACCAGCCAGATAGACGCTGCTGCTGAAGCTGGTGAATCTGATGGGCGGTGATGGGAAGGTGGAGGGGTGCTTAACAGCAACATTGATCTACTGGAGCTAGTGAACATGCATGCGGGAGAAATGAATGGCAGATGGCTTAGGCATGCAAGAACCAAGTCTTCCTGACTGAATTACGCTCCGGCTTAATTCGTAGTAATTAAAAGCAACGAGAAGTTCAGGATGTTTGTCGAGTGTGGAATGTTAGTGGTTCACATCTGTTATATTAAGACGGTGATATTCAAACTAAATAGCACTTCATTGTCCAGATTACCATCTGCAGGAAATGTCTAGGTTATTTACATTTGCATTATAATGTGCCACAATACAGTGGCACTAGAGATTTACTGATGAATGACAATAACAATAGACACGGTTATGTCTTTGATTGAAATAATCTGCTCTACACATTGCTCTTACGCATAAATAAAGATGAAAGGTGAATCAGCAGATGGAGTTTATATGCGGTTTTCAAAAGTTCTCTGATTGAGTCATTTTCAGCTGACGTCAAGTGTACAGAAGCTCAGCGGGAAGTCTTAATTGTTTGTCCATCACACAATGCCTGAAAAAAGGCATATTTTTTATTCAACAAATAAACACTTTGCAAATATACATGACACGTCTTCAATAACTTGCAGTAAACAACCAATATTATACAAACAGAAAAATGCTGTTGATCTCTCTATTTTTGCATGTCAGGAATCAACTGAATATTCTACTGTTAATTTCACAGTATCATCGTTAAAACATTTACATTTTTCTTGGTCACAAAAAGCAACACGATATAATACCTTACTAGCACTGATACTAATGTGACCAACGGCATTCCAGTGGGATGTTGTGCAACACAGTAAATACAGAATTGAACAGTTATGCAGTCAATACCACATCAGCAACATGCTGCTAAGATAAATCCAATACATAGAAATGTAGACCATAACATTTAGTTAAACGGCCATCATGGTCAATAACGATCATCTTTGTATTGAAACAAAAATCACAGCGTTTTATATTTCACAGACATCATTACAGATGACAATTTACAACAGTTTCCAATCAATAAGCAATGATAGCCGAGGACCTCGTTAATAACAACTCCAACAGGTAATACAAATGTAAACATTAATAAAACAACAAGGTTTACACCACAGAGAGTGTATGATCAACTGCTAATCTGAAAGGAAATACATTTTTTTTTGTTTTTGTGGTTTCTTTGACACACACACACACATCTTGAATTCCACCCTGTGGACCCAGAAGCTGTTTGTTTGTTGAGCATGCAAGTGTGTGTGTGTGTGTGTGTGTGTGTGTGTGTGTTTTCAAGAGTGGTGCTCGAACAAATAGGTGCCGGGCCTTTTGAGTCATTGTATGGCAACTCCAATCAGATTTTGACTTCCCCACACAAGTCTTTAAGCTTCATGACAATCTAAAAGTGTGCGAGACCTTCTGTTTGATCTACAGGATTCACCCTCAGCCAAATCAGGCTGATTATTGTGAATGCTGCATGTATTACACTGCAAAAATTCTGCCTAAAAAAACAAGGGAAAAAAGTAATAAAATTAGGGAATATTACTTGAAATAAACCAAAATATCTGCCAACAGAACATTTGACTTGCCAAGATTTCTTAAAACAAGTGAAATGCTCCAACATTAAAACTGCCTTGTAAGAAGAAATATCTTGTCAGTCAAAAAACAAGCATAGATTGCCTTAATTTGAGATATTTCATTTTAATTAGATTTTTATTTTTGCAGTGTACTCTGCAGCGATTTGTCCAAATGTGATCATTAATGTTTGAGTAACAAACCAGGGCGGAGCGATAATACACCATTTATTACATCAGTGAAACACAAATGAAAAGATGTGTCTCACCAAAAAAACACTTGCTTTTTTTGTTATCATTAAACTATAGCTATCACCTCTAAAGACTCCGTGCATTTCAGTAGCAGATATTCTTTCCCTTGAAATCCTTTAACCCATCACACCTGGCTCACTGGGAGGATTGGCCTTGAACCACTTTGTGTGCTGTTGCTGTCATTGCCCTCTTCTATGTCTGTAATATGGACACTTGATGCGATCCGCTTCGGAGTTGAAAGGTGAGTCATGTGCACAAGGCCAGTGTTGGTTTCTAATTCAGGCCGTCTGTTTGATGCCTCACAGCATCTCGTAAGACCCTTATGAAGGTGAACGGTGAACAGACCGTAGGTGATGGGGTCCAGACACGCGTTGAACAGGCCAAAGATAAACAGCATGTGTGTCAGTGAATGAGAGACCGTTTCCTCCATTTTTTCAGGAAATAGCCAATACCACAGTCCGAGCAGGTAGTACGGGGTCCAGCAGACGATGAAGGACGTGACGATGACGATGCTCATCTTGAGAGTCCTCATCCGAGCTTTTGGGATGTTGTTGTGGGAGCGGCGCAGATGAACATCTCTTGAAAGCACTGGAAGAGAAGAAAACAACGTATTTCTCACGGACAACACCTCGAGTCGAATGTTGAACTGCAGATTTTGAAGGAAATGTGAGACGTACAGTTACCCCGGGCCATGCGGCTCGATATCTCAATGAGAATCCGTGTGTAGCAGAAGATCATGATGATCAAAGGCAGGAGGAAGAGGCACACAAAGGTGAACATGTTGTAGACGGTCTCCTGCCAGTGCTGGTCGAAACTCCCATGGGTGGTGCACTGGGTGAAGTTTTCCGGGACTGTGATGGTCACATTGTGGAATATAATCATCTGCATTCAAGACAAGAAGAGGTTTGCTTAGTAATAACTCTGAATAGGTGAGAAGGACAGAATGGAGGATATAAAGAGATACGAGGCCAACAACCTCCATATGCTTCATAATAAACAAATAAAATCATGTGTATAACTGAAAACTCACCTTTTTAAGAAAGCTTACTGCTAAAATATCTTTTATGGGCTTTGCTTTTAAATATATCTTAACATTTTAGCTTTTTTTGTTGTTTATTCTGCTCTGTAGCACTTTGAGATTGCTCAGATATAAAGTGCAATATAAATGTAATGTATTATTATTATTATTATTATTATTATTATTATTATTATTATTATTATTATAAAATCTAGATCCCTTTTATTTTCATTTATTTTTCTGTGAAAATATATCTTGGCTGATTGAGAAAACATATCTTAATATTTATTGGATTCAGTGGCACAGTCATGGTGATGGTATCCAGCCGGGGGATGTAAAGGGCACACACAACTTTTTTAAGATTTCTGAGAATTTTAACATTTCTAACTGATTGTGTGCCGCCTCGGTTCCAATCAGTCATGTCCATTATGGACGCATATAATTGTTTCTTCGTTGTTATTTCTATCAGCTTGTTCAGTGATGCCCTGATGTCATCATAAACCGCAGGCTTTTGTTTTAAAGTGTTGTTTAATTAACCTTTCACATAAGAGGGCAGTGGCACGTGCATCATCACAATGAAATTCCTCTGAGCTGTAACTCTCTCCATAACTGAATCACAGTTATATATAAAACAAGTCCTTTATAAAAATCAGGATGGAAACAGAGTTTCATAGTGAATTGAATTATTAATGTGTCCATAAGAGCTGAATATGTCCTTGACATTATTAAACCAATAGTATGTGTAATAGACTTATGAAGGTCTACATTTTTTTATTTTGCACACTGTCTATATATATATATATATATATATATTGTATTTAATTTTACATTGCTGTACTTGCATATATGTTGTATATATACATATATATTTTATTTTGTATTTTATATTTCACTGTGCATACTATACTTTATGCACAGTCACTTTCTTTCTTATATTTATATTTTATTGTGTTTAGTTTATCGGTGCTACTGTGTCAACAAATTTCCCCTTGGGGATTAATAAAGTATATTTCTATTCTATTCTTCTACATTAAACACATTCCATTTGACAAAATAAAGCCTTTTGCTATGTGGCCACAACATTAAAATTACTTTATTTATCTTGTTAGAAAGTGAGACATCTGAGCTCCTGAACATCATATTCATTGTGCTTGTGTACACCTCTCATCCTCCGTTAAGTACAGGCCAGTAATTACAATTCTTGTGAATAATTGAAGCAACCCCAGAGGAAAAGACACAGTTCTCGGTTTCCTCTAAAACTCCTACATTAATTTGATGGCCAATTGTGTTCTCACAACAAACGTGTAAATGTTAAGAACACAACAGAACATTGTTTTGCCTCCCATGACACTCTCTTCATCGCATGAGTTCCTGTGTTTTTCTGTTCAGGAAAACAGAAAATGGGAAGAAAAAAAGACTCAGAAATCTAATTGAAGATGGATGCACTTACAACATGTGAGCTGCACAACAACTGAGCCACTGTCACTCACACAGTACAGATATGTGTCTGCTGTATGACCACAATATACTTAGTTACTCTAGTTCTGCTCTGCTTACAGGTATAGTGTTTCTCCAGTGATTAACAAAGATACTGAGAATATGAGTAGAAAGAAATATGTTCATCGTGTATTCAGAACAAATACATCATTTGTATAATATGGACTAAAAATGTTAATTGAAATTTAAAGATCTCACACAAATCTGTACATAATGTGGATGATGAAGTAGAAACTAACCGTCAAACACCTCTGATGTGTTTAACAGAGATAGCATGTAATGGAAAGGAATTACGAAGTATCTAAAAATAGATGTGTGTTATCCTCAATGTTTAGAAATGCTATCTGTATATGGCAAATACTGATGAATACAAATACTATGCTACCATATCTGTCTACACACACAATCAACATTCTAAAAATACACAAAAATACACCATCGCCATTCTAAATATACACAAAAACACACAATTGATATTCTAAAAAACAAGGAAATCCTTCTGAAAGTCTTCTGTATTTACTGTATTTAATAAAGTATATTTCTATTCTATTCTTACATATGACACGAAGATATGCAACATTAATATTGAGAACAATACTGATGTGCTCAGGAACAGGTACTGAGTACTGTACTGCAAACCAATATATTAATCAATCAAACCAGCAAATCTCAAGGTAATAAGATTCATGCTGAAATAATCAGTTTATTTGATTTATATTTTATCGTATTGCATGTCATCGATTAAAACAGCACTTTTAGGCTAATTGTTCTCCATTAATACATCAACATAAGAACGATCACCTATAATCATAATCATTTCCGTCAGATCATGCCAAGTGGGTTTGAATCTATATGTGGTCCATATTAATTATGTATCTACATGTCATTATAGAGTCTAGTATTGTATTTATACAGGAGATATAAAAAATGCTTGACATAAATAGTGAAATCACAACACTCAAAGACACAGAAATAGGCAGCAAAACATAATCTAATACTGTTGCCTATAAAAAGATACACACAGTAGCTCACTGCAATACCAAACTATGCCTTTCTCTGAAATACTTCTTTTAAATCTGAGTTATTTACAGACCTTAGGCCTACTAGATATCAAGTCACTCACTCCTGGCACCGTAAATCTATTTTCTGCACATCTCACTGTACAATTTGACATACATGTCAAAAGTGACGAGGGTAAGAATAAGAAAAAAGCTCATAGAAGCCAGAGTCGAGTCACTGCCACATACATTTTGACCCAAATATAGCCTTTCAGATTTCAAGAAAACAAAGTTTTACGTAAAAAAGAATATTAAAAAACAGTCAAAACTAAGAATATGCACTCAGCAGAGTGCAGATCTCCACCAAGTGTGTTTGCAACGACCGCTTCGGTATTATGAGATTGAATGCATACAAGTGGAGTTGTAAAGCATTGTAAAAACAGACTTAGAAACACTGACAAACGCAATGGGCTGAAGTCGTCATATGCACTTCATACTGTAAGGGCCTGAGGGGGAAGCTGGTGGCTGGAGTCTACCCACTCGTTCAGGAGAGCATCGGGATCAGGTGTGGGAAGAGACACACCTGATCCTGATCTCCTCATCAGGGAGAGCATTAAAAGGCCAAAGAGGGCATCAGCGCAGGGGGGACACACACGATGGGAGGAGTAGATGGGAGGAGTAGATGGGAGGAGTAGATGGGAGGAGTAGATGGGAGGAGTAGATGGGAGGAGTAGATGGGAGGAGTAGATGGGAGGAGTAGATGGGAGGAGTAGATGGGAGGAGAAGTCACCCTTCTCCTCTGCTTCAGTGTCAGTTTTCAGTTTATTTCTATCGCCCATTTTCACAAGTTACAAATTTGTCTCAGAGTGATTTACAATCTGTACATATAGACATCCCTGTCCCAGAAACTTGCGTCAGGTCAGGAAAAACTCCCAGGAGAGAACAGAGGATGGACAGGTGCAATAGATGTCATGTGTACAGAGGGACAGATTTGAAGTTAAAACACATTCAATGAATATGACGGTGTATAAATAGCTCGTATTAAGCATATTCTCGAAGAAGACGAAGCAGGTAAGTTGGCTAGCGGTCCGGTTGAGAGATTTTTGCACATTCACTTTTTGCACTTTTGCACTCCTGCCCTATTTTTGTTTGTACATATTGTATTTTGTATTGTACTTACTGTACAGTACCTTTTGTGTTTTTATGTTCTGTATGCACCATATACACCAGAGAAAATTCCAGGTAGGTGTAACATTCTGATTCTGATTCCGTAAGGAATAGATAGAGCTCGAGTGTGAGCTAGTTTTTCTGTTTATTTGATTACAACTCCTAAACTCTACCGACCTGACTGCCTGTGATTGCTGCACTGCCCTAACTGCTGTGACCTCCATGCCATCCTGTTACAATACTATCGTGCCGAAAACCAGAGGTAAACTTCACAAGTGGTCTGGTCAACCACACTGTCGGAAATAACGATGGCCTACAAGTGTGCTGCAGAGAGGTACTCCGTAGCATGAGTATAGTTCCGTTAGCTAATAGCCGTTAGCCAAACACACGAGCCAAGACAAAAGTGTCCCGCCGTGTCTCTGGCTGCCGAGTAGCAACCGTGGGTCGGGGATAAGGGCCAATTAGGAGTAGTGGGTGAGGTGGCAGTCAACGGTTGTATAGAACCAGCAATAGAAGGTGTTTTGGGAATGTGGAAGTCACCGCAACCACAAGAGGTACTACAAGAGGTTTACTGGCCACCAAAAACAATCTCAGGGCTCTCAAGTCTCACGCATTGAGCGTGAGACTCACGCATTTCGGTCTTAACTCCCGCACTCCTGCCGCACATCGTATTTCTCACGCTGAAAAAAACTCTCGGCTATTTAATGTTTTAATGCCCCTCTGCTCTCCCCGTGGAGAAATCAAGCGCTCCCCTAGAGTTCTGCTGTGAGGTGCCACTTATCAGCTAATCAGAAAAAGGAAATGGGCTACACAATAGACCATCAGAAAACAGACGTATCTGTTGTATCTGGGCAAGATTTAATCCAGCAACCAATGAAAATAAAGCATCCTGGAATTGCGCGCGACTGGTATCATAAAGTTTCTTTCTGCGAGGGGTTGATGGAGATGTCTCACGCTTGCCTGTCTTCAAAAGTTGAGAGCCCTGCAATATGCTGTTTACTGCAGCCGAATGCTTAATCAGTGGACATAGACGCACACTCACTTCTGGACACACAACAACACACACACACACACACACACAGCCAAACAACTAACCTCACCCCAGGTTCATGTCTGCTGGAGATAACAAAGATAGCTTCAAGGCATTTCATCTTCGCCCACAGAATCCCTGAATTAGCTTCTCCACAACCCCCCCCCCCCCCCCCAAAAAAAAAAAAAAACAGGACTTTCTCTTCTGATGAAAAGACATTTGACTATATTCACCATTGATGTGTGTGTGGAGCTACAGAACCTGATCTCATTCATTATACAATATGTCAATTGTGATTGGATCCAGTGACATTTGCGGTAGCGACAATAGTGTGTGGCAAAAATGAGAGCCAGTATATCCAATAGTCAGTCCGGTGCTCCAGCAGCCCCATCATTACATGTGGTGATAAACTGATAATAGAGATGATCAAATATCAGCTGCCAACCCTGAGATCGGTCCCAGAAATCTTGGTATTTTACATGTGCATCGAAGTGTCATCTCTGTCATCCCCCTGTTCGTCATCACGCTTCTCTTCAGAATTAATAATTGTAAGGGTTAGTGATGCTGAGGGCGGGTTGCTACCGGTTGGAGATAAGCTATGGAGCAGGAAGTCCAGTCTGCAGTGTATATACTGCGTATACTCTGTGAGCAATCATGTTTTCTCAGTCTTAAACATGTTGGGAGATGTAATAATAGATGGGTATTCCACTTTATTGGACAAGGAGGCTCTCTCCTGCTAAACTGAGCCTAAAATCAATATTGTTGGTTTTGCACTTTTCAGTCGAGAGTTATGATATCCAAAATCAAATGTGTGTTTTTGTTTGCTGTAACCGTGATCCTCACCTGAAGCGACAGAGCATTTTAAGTTGCTTAACTTTAAGAAGAATGAATAGATTGTGTTTCCCACTTGGGAACAGCAGCAATTAGCTGTAAAGACAAGCCTGAGTTATAATCACCCGATGAGGTTAATCAGGTGAACTTGGCAAGAAGCATGTGCTTATTTATACATCCAGCATACACAAAGAAGCATTACAATTCATTTGGGGACTTGTGTGAGGATTGTAAACCAACATACTGTATAGTCTCATTCAGCATATAGTCTCATTCAGCATATAGTCTCATCCAACATAGTCTCATTCAGCATATAGTCTCATCCAGCATATAGTCTCATTCAGCATATAGTCTCATCCAACATATAGTCTCATCCAGCATATAGTCTCATTCAGCATATAGTCTCATTCAGCATATAGTCTCATCCAACATATAGTCTCTAATTCAGCATATAGTCTCATTCAGCATATAGTCTCATCCAGCATATAGTCTCATCCAACATATAGTCTCATCCATCATATAGTCTCTAATTCAACATATAGTCTCATTCAGCATATAGTCTCATCCAGCATATAGTCTCATCCAGCATATAGTCTCATCCAGCATATAGTCTCATCCAGCATATAGTCTCTCACTCAGCACAGAAGTATATTCTTGAGCTCTGGTGTTGCCAGGTGCAGTGGTGACAGTGATTTATCAGTTTATTGCTAAAAAGAGAGAGAACTAAGCAAGAGTCGAAAAGTTGTAAAAAACTGAGAAACTCCTACAAGAGGGGAACTGCAGGGTTGGTGATAATTCTCGTGTCGTTGTGAATGACACCTTCTGCGTGAATAATCATTTGATACCTTGTTAGTAATAAAAAAATACTAATATTAACCACTTTAAATATATCTTAAGCAGAGTGAATTTGCCATATCCACAATGTTTCACTTTTATCAATCATGCTGTAGTGCAGATATGAAGATATTTTGGAAAACAATTATTCTAAAATGTTGTCATTGAACGATAAAATGGTGTTTTGCAAAAATATCAAAGTGCTGTTTGTTTTTTCTTTTATAGATTCTGAACACAACTATGGAGCAAATAATAAGCAGTAGAGGATTCCAGCTTTCAATAATTACATTTAAAATGGTTAAACTTAAATTACTGTATCTACGATGGCTATTGTTGCTGTAATTCAGCTGATAAAGGTGACGCATTATAAATTATGGTTATCATAATTATAATTTGGTTCTATTTAATTTCATTTATTTATTTATACACTCCAATCAACCCAGGGGTAAATGTGTCAGTCTTAGCTAATGCTACATTTTAACCGTAGTCCCTGTGGCCAGATATTACAAACCATCACTAATGGAGAAAATCGTTATCACAAAAACATCATGAAAAGCAATAAACATACGGGTGCCAATCAAATATAGGCCTAATCATAAAAAAAAACACCATAAAAAGCAATAAACACACACCATCATTAAGGAGGGAGTCACGATTCATGCTCACACATCTGATAGCTAATAAGCCAGTTCTTCAGGCCGTGTTTTAAAGGAGTGAAATGTTCTGCTAGTCAGGGACCTGTCCTAAACGGGATGATGCAGCCACCTCTCTGGACCGATCTAGTTTGTCTACTACTCTGTATCATGAAGAACTTTAAAAACTAGACATACATGGGAGAATTTAGTGAGGTTATCCCAGCTCAGGAGACTGTGTTTAGTTAAAATTGCACAGTGGCGACAACTCCTGGGCTTTTTATCAAGTATTTGAAGAACCTGCATGCTTATGACGGATTTGAATTGATTTGAGAGTTGTGCTTCCGGCTCGAGCCCAGCTGGTTAGGCAATAAGTCAAATATGGGATGATAAATGCATTCAAGTTAAGCTTTGCGGTATCTATGGTTAGATTATTAACTTTGCATTGAAAATGTGGAAGGTAATGTTTTGATCGTCGCGTATTTGAATGCGTGTGTGTTATTCGCATAAGTCAAAAAGTATTAAACCGAATAGCATGAAATTTGGTGGGACGATTGGTTATTATCCGGGGACCATTTGATTAGATGTTGGGATCAATCAGGTCAAAAGTCAAGGTCATGAAAGGTAAAAATCTTGTTTTTACTATAGCGTGGTCAATTTATATCCAATTGGGATGCAACTATTGCCAACATGTTCATAATTCAATGCTCAATCTTGTGATATGCGAAGGTATGCGCTCTACCGAGTGCCCGTTCTAGTTTATTATGTACTTGAAATAAAAAAAAATGAAATCTGACAACGGTTGCCACATTTTTTATCTGCTTCTTAGAAGAAAAGTTTGAATCGAGGTAGATACCTAGGTATTTATATTCAGGCACTATCTGGAGCCTCTCACCAGAGACATAGACATCCGTCTTTGTGAAAAACATACGGACCGTCTTTTTCACGTTTAGTTGTCGACAGGAATCTGAGAGCCATTTAGACACATTGACCGTCGTATCGGGGAATTTAACTGCAGCCTGTACTTTGTTTTTCACAGGGACATTACACGTTGTCTGATGACAATCTGTGAAGCCCACGCACTGCAGGTTTCGAGGGCTACGATCCCATTTAGATTGTCGAAGGCTCCAAAATAAACAAAGTTGTTGGAGACGACACTTTGCCTTCCAAAATACCTTTGCAGAAGCTTCTAGGCAGAGAGGGATTTCTCGGATCTCTTTGGTTCTTGGAAGCTTCCCGCCGAGAGAGAGAGAGGGCAGGTGTTGGAAGAGCGCTAGATCATGAAATACGAGCACTTATTATCATAATGTTCAGCCAATCAACCAATCACAGTGTGAGGCTTGAAACTACCGAGGTGTAAACCTTGCGTGATAAATCAGTCGACAATCGGTGAAGCAGATTCTTTTTACGCTTTGCTAATTACATTGATTATCACTGAGCACGATTATAGGAAGAAAGGGGTACCGGTGTAACTTGTGGATAGAGAGGACACCTTATCAATATGTATGTACATACGTCATCTCTGCTGGTTCACTGAGAGAAGGCTTTAGATGCACAGCAGCAGGAGCAACACAGACCAGATTGTGTATTCCCTCCAGAATATATAAGGCATACTTGTGCAAATTGTCGTTTTTTTATCACCCATCTCCCTGGCAATTCATTTTCATACTTTCGGGAGCTAAATCCAGACTGTATCCGATGAAGGTTAAAAGAAAGTCTAAATCAGGCCACATCGCATGGGTTAGCTGTTGTTACATCTGCAACATTACTGTTTTACAGTAATACTGATGACATGTCAATAAAAGGGAGCAGGGATACAATAAATGAGACTTAGAGTAACAACAAGCATCTCTGAATACAATAAGTATGTTTTAAGTGCATCATATTCCCATTGTTGGGTCACAGTTTCTCCTGATTTCCTCTTCATGAATGTGATGCCAACTCATTTGACTTGGAGATGGGTGGATTGAGTGTAATCCACCAACCTGGTTGATGTCAGAGCTTTTATTTCTACACAGATCTCAATTGGTCTTTTCTCACCTTTCACATCAAACCTTAGTGAGTCATCTCTCCTCAATTCTGATTTGACAAAAAGTCCTCTGACATGTTCTTACATGCAGGTCAAAGAAAACATCTCAGACTATATTCTATATTCTGAGTGTAGCCGTAAACCAGAGTAATACTATGATGTCATTAAATGACTTTGTGTGCATCCAAATGTACAGTATGGATATAACACAATAATGTCCCACAATATAATACATATTAATGTTATACACATATATACACACATATATATATATATATGTGTATATATTTATATGCAAAAGTACACATGTATATCCAAACATATATACATACTTTTATACACACAAACATGTATACATATTATATATATATATATATATATATATATATATATATATATATATATATATATATATATATATATATATATATATGCACACACATGTATACATATATATATACATACACATATATACACATACATATATACACACATACATATACATACATACACACACAAACATATGTGCATATATATATAGTACATATATACACACATACTGTATATCTATGAACATATATACATAAGCATACATATATACACACATACTATATCTATGAACATATATACATAAACATACATATATACACCACATATATACAGATATATGCAGATATTAACAAATGTCCATAGGGATGAATGAAGTATATCTAATCTGACCTACCATCTGTTGCCTCATTTACTTTTAGCACTAGAACTAATTCAAGGACTGTTGAATTTCTGCTACATCCTTCAACAGAAGGTGTCCAGCATCTTGCTGAAGAAAATATCCATTTCAATCTTCAGTATTGTAAAGCAGCTCACATCTTCCAATTAACAATACATCTTAATGTGAGCATGTGTGGATCCAAATTGCATCTGTTGTTCTGTACAGATGATTACCTTAATAAATGAAGTGAGCCAGACACATATGTAAATGATTTATATGGTGTTGCATTGATTACCTCAATGCTGTTTCCAATTATCTCATTATTGTTCATATCTCCACTTTTCAGCTAAAAAGGGGAAAGATGGATTCATAGAGGAAATCACAGGTGTAGTGTGTGCTATATATATATATATATATATATATATATATATATATATATATATATATATATATATATATATATATATATAGTGTATGATATGAAGGAAAGTGTTGGGTTAGTAGTGTGTTATAACATGTTTTCTCCTACCTGAGGGAGTGAGAGGATTATGCTCATCGTCCAGGCCACAGTCAACATGATCTTGCTTTTCCTTTTGGCCTCTCTGATGGCCAGAGGGTTGAGGATGGCGGACTGCCTATCCAGGCTGATGACCACAGTTACAAACGCGCTGGAGTACATCGCCACCAGTTTCATGAACATCAGCAGCCTGCAGGCGACATCTCCCGCCTGCCACTGCACCGTGATGTTCCACACCGCGTCCACGGGCATCACGATGAAAGTCACCAGCAGGTCCGCCCCGGTCAGGTTCATTATCAGGATCCTGACGTGGGACTTGCGCTTGCCGCCCGTGCCGGCAGCATACAGCACAACCAAGTTGCACACCGCGGAGACCGCGCACAGACTGAAGGTGATGATGACTCTGACTTTCGCGGCTGTGGAGAAAGTGGGCAGCTGGAGCGCGTCTCCATCCGCGCTCTCATTGCAGGCTGAGGCGGCTCCCTGGCAGCTGCCGTTCACTGTTTGATCCGTCAGGTGGTTGAACATCATAAACTGACGAGAGGCACAAATACAAGGCAATGATCCCGGGTACTCCTAGAGGCTGTCTGTCTTCTCCATCTGCACCTCTAACTGAAACGTCCACAGTGTAGAGAAAAGAGCGCATGTATTGGTCCGATTTAGCTGGAATAAATATATAGATATGTATACAGTACATGCCGCAAGGCGCGGGAACATGGCTGCACATTATTTAATCAGTTATGTGGGATAGACGCATGCAGCTTTACGCACAACACAAGGCCATTACGTCGTGATACCAATCAAACATTATACAGAATAGGAAATAATAGGAGTTATCAGAAAAATACACAACTCAACAGCTGAGGTGAGTAAAAAAAGACACCAGAACTTAAGGGCTATTTGCTGAACTTCTAACCATCCTTCTCTGTTTTATTTGCTCACGGTTCAACGCGCGTCGCTTCCTCTATACTAAGAAAGGAAATCCGAATAAAGCCATTTTTTTACGCAGATCAACAAAATTGCTTACCTGCTATTAGGAGTGGCGCTGAGAATGAGTTTCTCACTGTTTCTGCTGCAGTCACTCAGCTGTTGCTTCAAGTGCCTTCACTCTTCGCTCTGACGCACAGGTTGAGTGGTACCAAGGAACAAATGCACTCAAAAAAACGATTCAAGTCTTCTTAGAGGTGACTCAATTAAATAGTGTTTAATACATTGAAATAAATCAATTACAAAATGAAGATATTTATATTTAATTGGTGTAACACAAAATATAGGAATTCTTTCATTTATTAGATTTATTTAGGTTAGATGGTGTGCATGTCAACTCAAAATTAATGTGTTTAATTTGCGCGTGGGCCAGCTGAAAATCGGTTGTTTTCACAAGGTGAACACGCTTACACGGCTGGTGTAGTGGCTAGCATTGTCGCCTCACAGCAAGAAGGTTGTGGGTTCGATTCCGCAGCTTGGGGTGGTCCTATTGTGTGGCGTTTGTTCTCAGTGTGGGTTCCCCAGCTTCCTCTCCGTCCAAAGACTTGCAGTCAGGTTAATTCATCTCTATATTGCCCATAGGTGTGAGACTGAATGGTTTTATGTCTCTATTTGACCCCTGGATGGACTGGTGGCCTGTCCTGGTGACCCCTCCCCCCCCCCTTGCCCAATGTCAGTTGGCTCCAAAGACCCCAATGAGGATAAGCAGAACTAAATAGAATATTTCATTTCCAATTTATATTTTGAGTTGGACAAACACAAATTAATTTAATTTAATGAATATTGTTATTTTATTTTAGATGTAAAAATGAGTTGGACTAACTCAATTACATTGTATTGCACTGATGTGCTAAATTTGAGTTGGAGTTGCATTTAAGTATTGGATGGAAAACCTGCCAACACTTTAATTGAGTTCATCCAATGAGCCATTTCTTTGAGTGTGGGGAAAGTGTGATGAACCATTTGTATCTTATGATTGACGATGGAGGGAGGAATGAATAAGGAACGACTTGATAATTGACTAATCATTAATAATTCCAATAATTAAAAAAAGGGTCCCTAAGTAACGGAGGATTAGTGGATAATTATGGTGACCACTTTCTTTATTTGTGATGAATAGAATTAGTAACGACTCATTAATACATACTAGTCCCTCATTACTTCATTATCTTCAAAATTAGTTTTTTAACAAGGACAAGATGAGAAAAACTAAGTATCTTAATACGTGATGCATTCATCATATTCAGTCCACAGATACATTATTAATCACACCACATCAGGGCGGTAGAGCAGGGTCATCCTTCAATCAGAGGATCCCAGTTCATATAATGATGTGTCCTTGGGCAAGACAAGTATACTCCATATTGATCTTGGAGTGGTGAATGTTGTATACTTGTTAGATAGTTCTGATGAACAGGTGGCACATTGCATGGTAGCCCCTCAGTGTATGAATGGATGTGAATGGGTTATTATATGACACGTGAAAGCGCTTTGAGTACAAAAGTGCCATACAAAGTTTATTTACCATTAATGAAGAATATAAAGTTGGACAGCATTCCATCACAGCACATAGGTCACTTGAGATGACTTTGTGTACATTTTGTTTTTCATGTTCATTTTTAAATATGTTGTACGGCGACCTTGAGTGCCTTGAAAGGCGCCTTATAAAACCAATGTATTATTATTATTAAATGTGCTTGTTAGCAGAAATGCTAAATGCGCACCCATGACATTTTTCCTATATTATTCCATTATAACAATTCTAATGGATTTTTAATTTTATGTAACATAAATACACAAAATCGTGAAATTAAAAAAAAATTGGTTCTATTTTGTCTCTTGGCTTTCTGATTGAGAAATAATAGATAGTATTGGTGCTGTAATTGATGTATATGAATTGATCAAAGCACACTGTTAACACGTGTATTTTTCTTTGATCTTGAGAATTCACATTCATCTTTTATTTAAAAGTGAATGTATGACACATCTTCAGAAACATGTGCTTCAGATATAAACCACGTTAAGCTTTAAACATATTCAACACTTGGGAAAGTGTTTCCTTACTTATTCTAAAGTTGTTGAAATTGAATACTGGTGTATTTTAAATGTCAGCAAACTTGTACCTTTGTTCAAGAATTAAGCTGTAGTTCTAATCCAGACACACATGGGGGCGCTGTTCTGTCTGATTTATGAAATCATGCATTGTGTGCTCCTTTACGTGAATATTCCCAATGAAATTAATATATCCACAAAGTGTGATAGTGTTGTGGTCTATGCAGGAAAAAGTGTGACCGTTATACAGTCTATGGTGCATCATGGTTAGCAGATCAAACCCTAACCCAAGCGTGCACTAACCTACATACAGCAGGCTAACGCAAACACGTAGACGGGATAGCCCCATTCCTTCTCTTGTGTGACATTCAACCTTATTACGTATGAGGTCACTTGGGAATCCCCATTGAAGGAAATGCCGATTACACGTCATCGGTGTTTATTAGCGATTAGAGCAGAACCTCAAATCTCCGCAGCATAATTTTATTAGGCTGCATCATAACAAACCGACCACAGATATAATGAAACTACAAAGTTCTCGCCTGAAAACATCGTAAAATCACATTCCGTGACTCAACAACAGTAGTATTTCTAAAAAGTCAACTGTCACTAGTTTATTTTCTCCTCCGCTACTGTTTCCGGTTGCTGGTGAAATGCATTCTGGGAGTACGCATAAGTCTCCTCTGATGCATCCTCTGGAAAGAGGATCAAGTCACATCCGGGCATTTTGACCATCCCAAAATCTAATTAAATGGTCCCCGGATAATAACCAATCATCCCACTAAATTTCATGCGATTCGGTTTAATACTTATTTACTTATGCGAATAACATGCACGCATACAAATACGCGGCGATCAAAACATTATCTTCCGCATTTTAAATGCGAAGGTAACAAACGTCCATCATTTTATGAGATGGAGTAGTCAGCGATGAGCAAACATATTATTCATTTGTATTGATCTCACAGGTGCAACAGCAGAGAAATATAAAGAAGTTCTCAATAACTATATATACAGGATCACTGTTTTGTTGGGAAACAATTGCCAAATGTGCCACTGTAATGCAATCCTTGATGCAGGTAATCAGTTTAATTAAATTAAAGTGACTTAATTGGTTTGCTGTCCTTTGTCACTTTGGATTTAGTGAAATTTGTTGGTGAATTGCCCACTCTATCAAAGCAATACATTCATCATGTACAGCCTCTTGCGTTCCCGCATACTGTAAAGCAGGCCTATTCAACTAGCGGCCCGCGGGCCAGATACAGACCGTTTGAATTTAACTCCGGCCCGCCACACTGCCTGCAAATCAGTATAGCTTGGTAAGAATAAATAAAACTGACGGACACGCCTCTTTTATACATTGAGACATCTAACCCAGAGCCGTTGAGTTTCACTGTTGCCTCCACCAGACCTGTATGGTGACATCGTTATGTTTCGCCCCCGTGTTGGTTGCCGTAACCCACTCCTCGCATTGAGCGTGAGACTCACGCATTTCGGTCTTAACTCCTGCACTCCCGCCACGCATCGTATTTCTCACGCTGAAAAAAACTCTCGGCTATTTAATGTTTTAATGTGCCGCAGCGCCAACATGAGCTGGGGAAATCAAGCGCTCCTCTGGAGTTCTGCTGTGAGGTGCCACTTATCAGCCAATCAAAAAAAAGAAGTGGGCTACACAATAGCCAATCAGAAAACAAACGTATCTGTTGTATCTGGGTAAGATTGAATCCAGCAACCAATGAAAGTAAAGCATCCAGGAATTGCGCGCGACTGAACTCCTAAAGTTTCGTTCTGGAGAGGGCGGGGGGATCAATATTCTGTGCGGCCCTCACACCCCCCGTGATGTTCTTATCCGGCCCACTTGCTACTGAAGTTGAATAGCCCTGCTGTAAAGGGACAGAGAGATGGCCTGACGGAGGGCCAGTGAGAGAAATGATCCATATTTTCAAGCTTTCACCATTTTTTCCTTGAGTGAGCCCTCACCTGTCTCTGTAAACTGAAGATACCAGATGAAGTCAACATGCTGTCATTCCCATCACTGATGTTTCGTCTATAACCCAAAACAAAATGCAAAGAATGGAGGCCCCCTTAAGAAGCTGTATGCCGCATATAGGTTTTCAATTGACAACCCTCCTGTGGCGTTTCCTAAGGGTGTGCGGGGTGGGGGGGGGAGAAAGTAGTTTCATGTGATGATACACTCTAGTTCCCCTTTTCTGGTTGTCCATACTGTACAAGACTATATAAGTATATACTGTATATATTTGCAGCTATACTGGAGCGAGTTAACATGGCGTATGGCTGATAAAGAGACCAAAATAAATCTTAAATGGCACCTCGACACTCCGATTTTTAATAACTGTATTACTTACTGGTGGGGTCCACTTCTCTTCATCAACATGGGCAAAATACACAGAAATGTCCTTGTTCACAGGAAACGGGTTTACGAAAATATTTGCTTTGCGGCGACAAAACTACTTATCTAGGTTCAGGATCGTGATTTGGTTTGAAAAACCTTCATAAGCGGTTTTGAGGTCTTCACTTTTTGCTTCATGCCTAAGTGGATTACATAATAGCTGCTTTTGTGAGATATCTGCAAATTACAGAGCAGAGGTAGTATCACACATGGTAGTATCACACATGGCATTCAGAACCGAATCAAAGAGTCCTTCAACGCTGTCATACAAGTCGTTGACTGTGAAGTCACTGAACCACGAACTCTCTTACATCGGTACGCCGTCATTAACATCCTGGGGTATGGGGCCATCTTCCTGATGCCCAAGGGCAGTTTTCACCACGGGAAGCAACAGCTCCTATATTAAGTATTCCAGTGTTACACAATGAGGCAGAATAATCATCGAACCACATAAGATGCCTGCCCACACTATTATGGATTCTTCTTCGCATTATTTGACAAACGGTGATGTTGAAAGCGACATTCGGCTTTCAAGAAATGTAAACATTTCTGCGTGTACTGTCAGAAAGCTTGAATACATTCTGAACAACCAAAACCAGTAAATAAATATTCATGGATACTTAGGCAAAGAATAAGGTTTGGTTCATATGATGTATAGATTTATTTAAAGTTTGACCTCTTAAACTTGGCATGGATGGAGTGGGTGTATGTAGATTGTATTTGATTAGCACTAGCAGCTAACAAGAGTAATGCTCATGTATTATGTATATATATATATATATATATATATATATATATATATATATATATATATATATATATATATATATATTATAATAATATATATTATATTATTATTATGTATATTATGTATGTATCATCATTGAGCAACAAGGTTTTCAGGGCAGTTTCTTTTTTTCTGTGCACGCTGTCCATGTTTGTCACTATGTGTGTTACATACATTCATTTATCTGTGGTGACCCGAGTCAATATATTCAGTGCCGCAGGTAGTGTAGGTATCGTCAGGGATCTAAATCCTTGATACCATCGGTGTGTGTGTGTGTGTGTAGAGAGATACTGAGGGAGTGAGCAGAGCTGGGAAACATTCTGTTGTACACAAACTTAGTCAGTCCACCTGCAGAGTGACACCGCCGATAGGCTGTCGAGCCTGTGTTCCTGTACGGCCCCTAGATTTGAGAACTGTTGGTTTATTCAGTAGCTATAACCCGTAATACCTGTGATAGCCAGATTTAGCCAGAGAACTAAAGTAACTGGTACATGACAACAAGCTAAGTATCCATATGAATTTAGCCATCAAGCTAATGTTAGCTGCTGCACACTTTAGCTCCTGGTATCTACATGTTTAAGTAGGTAGTATATTTTCATTTGTATTGGTTTAATTAATCAAATGTAGGTTGACAGGGTCAACGGTACAATGTCAGGGGTTGGGAAAGAAAACCGGAGAGCTCAGCAGTGAGAACAATCTAAAAAATAGAATGATAAAATCAGATAAAAAATCAAGGTGTCTATTGATAATAATGTGTCTTACAATATCATAATCCATTTAAAAATAAAAATGTGGAGGTAACTTTCACAAACTCAAAGACACTATTGAGAGAAAAAAGTAAAAAAGAATAGGACTAATAACGTCAGTCTGCCAGAGACTCGGTTTCTTGAATGAATATTCTGTTGCTGCAGGATAATATACATCATTTGCCAAGTAATTTAAAGAAATAAATTGTACACTGTTGTAAAATGTATAATGTGTAATTTAAGTCTGAGACAATTCTTACTTTTTTTAAGTGCTTTGGACATTTTTAAAGCTTTTTTAACAGAATCAGGGAGAAGTTATGTATCAAAGAAACACATTGTTGTTGGTTCCTTTCCTTTTTCTCTTTTACATAAAAGAGCAAACGGACCGAGGCAACAATTATCAAAGAGCACAAAGCCAAGAAAATGCCTCAGAGTTTTGTCTTTAATTTGCCCAATTAAGTTCCAAAAGAAATCAATGAACCATTGTTTAAATAACACAAAGGTCAATTATATTGTAAAATCCCCTTTATATAATGATTTAGTCTTTAAAAAAATATACATATGTTGCATTTACATCCTTTAGTGTAAAAGATTGCATTCAATCTAAAAAATTGTAATTCTATCTAGTTCATCACTCTCTTAGAGAGAAAGTTAATGTTTTATTGAGTAGAAATGGTGTTGTATCCCTAATACATACATATAAAAAACACTCATATCTAATAAAGATCTAGGTATATTGTCTCAGAGCCTACAGCTCTCACCCCATAATAATCAATGCATGTTTTTCTCTTGTACTGAGTAGTGGGCAGAGTCCTTTTTACAGAGGCAGCTGACTCGTCACCTCTTCATTGGTTGGCCAGCAAAGTGAACATAAGAGATAGGAGAGACCAATTTCAATTAAAACAAGCTTTAAAGGATTCACATTGGAGCCCGACTCGCCTGCACGTCACTCGTCTTCACATCTAATAATAGTCATTTGATTACGCAATCCATTTTCAAAGTTGCTTTAAAGCCGTTTTGTCGAGCAAAGTGCAATTTTCTGAATTGCTTTTACATTTCAGCCTCCAGCGTTATTGTAAAGCAACAAGCCGTTTTGTATGATGCCTCTCTGGAACACTTTAGGCTATTTCTTGTAATATCTCATAAGGATTCATATGTATGCTGGTGGAACATCAAAGAGTAGAAATGAGTGTATAACTCATAAGTAGGCTCCATAGTACTGTTCCTTTCTATACTACACTCAAAAAAATAACTTGTTGGTGTTGTAAATTATACTTATTATACCCTACATTGTATTAATATGTTTCACTGATTACTAGACTTTATTAAGTAAAAGTTACACATAACCTTTTTTAGTTTTTCGTTCTTTTTTTTCCTTTTTCTTTTTCTCCTTTTATTCATGTTTTAATCAGATTGTTGGATAGGCAATAATTTGGGCGCTCTGGTTTCTGCCTACTGGCCAGAACTGCTGGCAACCAGTTTGTGGATATGACTGTGTGATGTGATGTTTGTTGTGCAGAGTGAAGCAGGTGTGTTTATGTTCAGATGTACACGAGAGTAATGTGTGTTTAGGTGCGTGTGTGTGTGTGCAGTCGTCTGGCTCGGCGTAATGAGGTGACCTCTTTTTATTTATTTTTATGTATTTATTTTCCTATACTCTAGGTGGGTGTACCAGTGGGAGGGGTGGGTGGGTGGGTGGGGGGGGTATGTTGTATGTTTGGGTATGTCAAGAAAAAGATGGAAATGTCAGTTGAAATGCATGTTTACCATGTTATGTGTCTACCAACATTTCCAAATATAAATAAATTTAAAAAATTTAAATCATACAATAAATTAACTCTGCGGGAAAAATAAATGTTACTCCCCAATTTGTCATACTGTTTACATGTTTTATAATAACTGAACATAAACTGAAAAAGTTAAGTACATTTTAATTAATCAAAACGTCTTTCACGTTTGAATCAATCGACCCGCGCAATCTGCCTTCGCTTCAGCACGTTGATCACCTCGTTAGTCCCTCATTCCCTTCACCTGGTCCTCACCTCTCACCTGCAGCCCCTCCCCTCGTTAGTCCCTCATTCCCTTCACCTGGTCCTCACCTCTCACCTGCAGCCCCTCCCCTCGTTAGTCCCTCATTCCCTTCACCTGGTCCTCACCTCTCACCTGCAGCCCCTCCCCTCGTTAGTCCCTCATTCCCTTCACCTGGTCCTCCCCCCTTCTCACCTGCAGCCCCTCCCCTCGTTAGCCCCTCATTCCCTTCACCTGGTCCTCACGCCCTTCTCACCTGCAGCCCCTCCCCTCGTTAGTCCCTCATTCCCTTCACCTGGTCCTCACGCCCTTCTCACCTGCAGCCCCTCCCCTCGTTAGTCCCTCTCTATTTAGCTCCCTCACTTCCTCTTGTCCTCTGCCAGATCGTCTTGTGTTCTCAGACCAGCCCTTGAGCGTGCCACTGTGTGTTCATTGATTCGTTCTGTTTTGTTCCTGATAAGACTTTAAGTGAAGCATCTTTATCATCATTTTCTGTCTCCTGAGTCGTGCATTTGGGTCCACCCTAAAGTACTGTCAAAGCTTGCATGTTGCTTATGGGGCTTATTTACGCCATGAACCTTGCTTACCCACCAGCATTGCGTTAAACAAGTGTGAATCCTAAGTGTGCATTTCTTGACACTGAATTTTTTGTTAAGAAAAACAAGAGTTTTTATAAAATTTAGTGTTTTATTTGTAGTCAAAATAAAGGATTTGAATTGCATTGTGGCTGTGATTTGTGATGTATAAAGATTAACATTCATCAATAGAGTATTCAGAAAATATACATAATTATAATAAGTGATATGATACAACTAAGTAATTGCAGATGAAAAAGTATAATAAAATCTACTTTGTTAATTCATAACTCTAAATGATACCTAATAATTTCATAACATTGAAATTCCTGGTTGTGAAAAAGTTAAGTAGACTTTACTTAATTAGCTAAATAAATATCAGTTATTTTTAAGCATAATTAAGTAACAGTTACTTAGTATTTTCATGATTATTTAATCTAGAATTAAGTAAGTTATACTTAACACTGGCTAGTATAATTTACTCAATAATTCAACAGTAAAAGTTACTTAGTTAGTGTTAGTGCAAATTGTTACGAGGATTTTATTAAGTAAATCCTACAAGTTATTTCTTTGAGCATACGATTAAAATGTCAGAAAGAAAAATAGAGCCGTTCTTTTTAGTATTAAAATTACACAGTAAATTATGCATTTCTTAGCTTAAAGAGAGCTAGACTCTCATTACTTCATCTGGTATCGGTTTGACAAAAAGATTGATTATGAAAACATACATTTATTATAATCTCATTATTACTTGGTGCTTTGGCATTATTGGCCATGTTACATTCACGCCAAGAAAGTATATTACATTTAATTAAACGACAAATAGTATTGCCTGCATGTTTCTTGTCAGTCTAGTAGTTATTTTAGGAAAGACAGCCCTGGAAGTAGAACAATTATGAAGTCATGTGGATTGCAAAATGTTAGAGAAGGAATAATGACACCATAAACGTTTGGAAGGGTTCCCTTCAATCCACCCTTTCACGATGCAATTGTGTGTGCCACAGGGTCACTGTCATGCAGGAATATAAAGGCTGGATGTACGACACAAAGTAAGTGCGTAGTACCACAATGCATCCAAAACTGGATGAGGATGGGTTTTTGTTTCCCCTATAGGTATAGGGAGCCATCCCAAGTAAAGGTGGAAATAATTGACGTTGCAACAACCGGAGTAACTATGGAAAATCCACCCAGCAAAAGAACAAAAGTATGGGTCACATCTCTCTCTATTCGTAAGATGGAGAGGAATTCAAACCGCAGTTAAAACCAAGTGTCGACCTTTAGTGCCGTGAAATGTTAGCGCTGAAGCGTCCGAGACGTCAGTTCTTCAAATGCTCTTCGAATGGTCATGTTAGCAAGACTGTGAAATTGTTTCGTAGCAATAGATTGCCCCAGTTGTTTGTCATGTTGACTCAGCCAAGCTGACACTTTGCTTTGTGTGTTTCTCATTGCAATTATCTATGTGGCAAAGTCGCTCCGAATTTCACTCTAACTTCTTGACTATCATCGCTGATCTTTGTGAATTGGATAGTTTTTTAAATGAGGCTTATTTGCATACATAAAAAGGCCTTGATTAAATGTGTGAAAATAGCACAGTAACACAAAGATGTGCTTTGCTGTGCAGAGCAGTAACGGGGCCTTTCAACCTTTTACAGGAGCTTTGAGAATTAAAAAAAAGACAGACCATGCTGTTATCAAAATGCAATGCAAATCTGAACAAATGAGACTGATATCATTTTCAGAGAGATAGGCAAAAAAGAAATACTCAAACAGAGAAATGCACACACTCATTCAGGACACTGCCCTCCTGTGCTCATTTCTAGGAATACAGTTTGTACCCTAACAAGAGAGTATAAATTCCTTAACTTTCCTAATATAACATACTGTGTGTGCACATTTTATTGACATTACACACTTTCTAATTTCCTTTTTTATAAAGCTCATTGTGCTGCATTTCTTGTCTGACAGGTTCTATATACCTAAATAATGATCATTATTAATATAATAAAGCATTGATTTGATCTATTTTTTTTATCTAACTTTAATAGATAACCCGTCCAGTGCATTTGTCAGGTTTTTTTTGTTTTTGTAAGTAAGTCAATGTGGCCACTCTAAACTGACACTAGTTGTTTTGATGAACAATGAAGTGATTAGAGCCCTCACTAGATTAGATTTGCCTTTACTGTCTCCCTTAGGATCCTATCATGTACAATCACACTACAATTAAACAGCAATGACACAGACATATGCAGAGCACTGAACAAATTCAGCCTAAAAAAACAAGGAAAAAAAGGAATAAAATGAGGGAATATTACTTGAAATAAGCCAAATTATCTGCCAACAGAACAGAAAAATTTGACTTGCCAAGATTTCTTAAAACAAGTGAAATGCTCCAACGTTAAAACTGCCTTGTAAGAAGAAATATCTTGTCAGTCAAAAAACAAGCATAGATTGCCTTAATTTGAGATATTTCATTTTACTTAGATTTTAATTTTTGCAGTGTGGGCATATTGCACAGATTACTGACACTAAGGCATTGGACATTCTCTCTCTCACACAAACACACACACACACACACACACACACACACACACACATCTACATCTTCCTATATAACAGCATCTCATATAAAAATAATGATAATTCTTTTCTAAATTAGTGAAATGACCCAAAGAACTTTGGCGCTCTTATTTTGAAATTACCTCATAAAATTGAATCCTTGTCCATCATTTGCATAATCTAGTTAATCAGTTGCATACACTTGAATTAGCTGTTGCTGATTTGATGCGCCGACTTATTTACCCATCAGCAGATGCTTCAGCAGATGAGGTTAAGTAATGATGGGAAGGAGATTGTCAGACATGCCCCACTTCTCATGTCCCTGACCAGCAGTCGAGGAACGGAGTCTGTGCTGCTGCCTGCTGGCCGGCTGCAGAAGACTTTGGTCTCTGGAAAGCACTTTGTGCAGCGAAGCTTACATTCAGACGGCTGTCAGCCGGCTCACAACATTCAAACATGAATCAAGAGAGGTGAAACCTCTGCTGTGTATCATTAGCGGTCATCTTCACGTCTGATCGAAATGCTGGAGGTATGTGTCCGTCCATTATCAAGGTATAGCAGTCGATTTACTAGGGATGCCAAATCGAACCATGAAAAGCAATCAAACCACAGGCTTGTTGAACGGCTGCACCTCTATTACTGTAAGTACAGGCTGCTGACGTGTGACGAGGCCAACGTGACCCTGAAGTAGCTTTTGTTTCATGCATACAATGTGTACTATGGACTCATAGAACATAGAAGTATCATTAATCAATATATCTCTTCATATTCTTTGGAATTCAAGCACATTTGAAATAGTTTTTTTCCTCCCCCTATGTGCAAAACAAATCAACACAGTGACCAAGAAGCTGCATTACAACCCGAACCGAAGACTGGACACAGGATCAGGGACATTTTGATTTTATACTTTCTTTTTTTGCAAATTAAAGAAAGAAGATGTCCGTTTCTCAATCTGCGTACTTGTGCATCCTTTCCTCTCCTTGTGTCCTTTCCTCTACTTGTGTCCTTTCCTCTCCTTGTGTCCTCGTGGACTTGTGTCTCCTCATCAGTCTCATGTTCACATTCAAAGTTCTCTTCTCTCTCTTCACGGTCAAAATGCCCGGATGTGACTCGATCCTCCCACTTTACCCAGGATGCATCAGAGGAGACTTGTGCGTACTCTGGCCAGCAGATATCCCAGAATGCATTTCACCAGCAACCGGAAACAATAGAGGAGGAGAAAATAAACTGACAGGTGACTTTTTATAAATACTGTTGTTGAGTCACGGAATGTCATTTTAGGATGTTTTGTTTATTTGACTGTAAAAAATAATTTACACTGAATAATTAGAATGAACTCAGGAGCAAGAACAGCTGATGTGATGATGTCATCAAGTCAGCTGCTGGTCCCATCGCAGAAAGACCGTCCTCCGTCCGGAGTCTGGACTCCCAAGACCAGACTCCAGAAGAACACAAGTCTGCAGTCGTGTTCTTTGAATTGAGAAACGGCCGATGTGTCTAGAAGTCCTGGGTCCTGACCCCTGACCCCTGACCCTTCTCTCTTGCTTCCTGCATCCAACCCCTGGCCTGGGCCCGCCTCCTTCCCATTGGAACCGTGGGACCCGTTAGCTATCACTTCATATTTGCCCTGCACATAAGAAGATGTCAATCTTCTCCTCTATCACTCAACAAGAAAGCAATTGTGTGTTTCCCAAAAAGTCAAATATTATGTTCAGTCATTTCAATTTCAATTCAGTTTATTTGTATAGCCCAATTTCACAAATTAGTCTCGGAGTGCTTTACAATCTGTACACATAGACATACCTGACCTTTGACCTCACATCGGACCAGGAGAAACTCCCAAATAACCCTTCAGGGGGGAAAAGGGAAGAAACCTTCAGGAGAGAACAGAGGAGGATCCCTCTCCAGGATGGACAGAACAATAGATATCATGTGACCAGAATTTAGAGTTAAAATACATTTCATACGCAAAGCAGTTATCTTAATTAACTTTTTTCTAGATCATATTCTTTTTTGTCTGTCCACCTCACATTGAGCACAATTAAATCCATCTCTATATGTCCATGTTGCACTATAAGCCAATATCTTTATAATTTGAATAAAAAAATTATATTTCATGACTTTGGAGCCCCCGTTGTTATTTCATTAGAGCTGCTTTCCTGAGCCAATTCCATTGACATTATTAAACACATTCATTCAGATTTCCAATTTATTTCAACACAGCTCATGATAACTGAGGAATTCCTCATTCCACCTGACACCGAGGTGACTGCTGTTTACCCAAATCATTTCAACCTTGTCTGCTTCTGATACTGTTGATTGAATTCTGCTCATTTGCTCGGAAAATTGGTTTTCGGCTCACAGATAACATCCTGAATCGTATTAAACTGCAATTTTGGTTAAGAATGAGGGTACTTCATTCATCCCACAGCAGCATCAGCATGGTGTTCCCCGAGGATCAATGATTGGTCATGATGAGTCACCTCCAGTGCGTGGTTAGCTCTGTTGTCAAACATGTGCCCATGTGTCATAGTACCTGTGCTTCCTCCAGCTGCTCTTTGTTTCAAAGACATGCACCAACTCACCTGACATCTCTGAACTGTCCCCAGGTGTGACAGGCATCTGTAATAACACCGTAATAAGCGCAAGGTGTTTCCCTGCCGTATGCTGCCAGAACAGAACATTGCTATATCCCTAAAAGCTTACGGATTAAATGCTTATAAATACTACTATATATAGACCTCACTGCTAGTCCTATAAGTCTCTGAGTCTACATCATATTTGACCATTTCCCCACTGGACGTCTTACTGTGTGACCCTGGCTTGAATGTAGCTCTCAGGAAAATTCTTTGGAAATGCAAGCAATGGCATTCTTCATGTTCACGACAACTCCCCTTTTTTGAGCATAATTCAGGGGATGGATATCAGACAAAGGGGCTCTTACACAACATCGGACCCCTGCAGTAAAATCAGCTCGGCGGTTGGTCAGGGATGTTGAGCTGCATGCGCCCGCTGAGAGGACTCGTTGTGCACATGCTGCGTGGAACATGTTGCATGTACAGCGGACTAGCCGTGGTTCGGGGTACATCGGGGTTGAGACATTTCTGAGGAATTAATGAAATTATATTTAAGTATCATTAAGAAACCTCCACTGATAATTCATTGGAAAAAGATCTTTCATCTTTTTTAGCACATGAGTTTAGAAATTGAGGTACAAATTTGAACACGATGTGAAGAGATTTCATTTGCCAGTTAAAAGTTGAGCTCTATTGAGGACTCAAAATGACGTATAAAAGTATAAATAAATAAATAAATGAATAAATATAGGAATAAATGTATAAATGCTTAAATGAATGTATAAATTCTTAAATAAATGTATAAATAAATAAATGCTTAAATAAAATTAATAAATAAATAAATAAATACAGGAATGAATGACTATAAGTTATAAATCAACAGGACATCATTAAATATGTTTCTACATTTCTGTATTTAAGCATTTATTTATTTATTCCTATATTTATTCATGCATTTATGTATTTATTTATTTATACTTAAGTCATTTTGAGTCCTCCATAGAGCTCTCAAGGATCATAGAAATGTATCTGGATGTTCATTGAATATTAATTCAAATTGGACAAATATACTGTTCTATAATATATATTTAGAGAAGGATATACTAATCATCATCAGACAACGAATTCAATGTGTGTCTCTATATTTGATCATTATTTTCTTCAAAGGCCTTAAAAACTATTTTCTTCTATATTATTATTATGTGGTCCTTCATGATCACAACATTTTCTTCTTCTTCTTCTTCTTCTTCTTCTTCTTCTTCTTCTTCTTCTTCTTCTTCTTCTTCTTCTTCTTCTTCTTCTTCTTCTTCTTCTTCTTCTTCTTCTTCTTCTTCTTCTTCTTCTTCTTCTTCTTCTTCTTCTTCTTCTTCTTCTTCTTCTTCTTCTTCTTCTTCTTCTTCTTCTTCTTCTTCTTCTTCTTCTTCTTCTTCTTCTTCTTCTTCTTCTTCTTCTTCTTCTTCTTCTTCTTCTTCTTCTTCTTCTTCTTCTTCTTCTTCTTCTTCTTCTTTCTTCTTTCTTCTTCCTCTTCTTCTTCTTCTTCTTCTTCTTCTTCTTCTTCTTCTTCTTCTTCTTCTTCTTCTTCTTCTTCTTCTTCTTCTTCTTCTTCTTCTTCTTCTTCTTCTTCTTCTTCTTCTTCTTCTTCTTGCTGATCGATGGTTTCCAGAGTAAATACCCACAAAGTTACACAGAATTATGAAACTCTCCTCCTCTGTTGTCCCACTTTCTTTCCCTCCCTCCCCCTCTCTCTATCTTTCTCCATCTTTCTTTCTTCATCTCTATTGCCCAGAAATGTAAGTAACCCATCTGTGATAGCGAAAGGTGCATTAGGCATTAGGGAGTTCCCCTCTATCCCTCTGTGTGTGTGTGTGCGTGTGTGTGTGTGTCAGATCATCAAAGTATGATCAGCTCGGCGCTCCAGACACGACTGCCCTGCACTATATTGTATTAAAGGCTTGAACAAACCAATCATCTCTTGATCTGCTGCATTATGTTAGTAATGACGGATTTAGATGCTGAAGGTGAAATAATAATTGCTCATTTGATCATTTATTTATCATTGAGGGAAAAGTGGATGATAATCATATTCAATCGTGGTGTAAAGTGAGCCGTGTAGCTCCAGAGGACTGAAGAGACCGAAGAGAAGACTGTGACAAGCGGTTCAATGATAAATGCCAGAAATGCTCTCTGGTACATGTCGACATGCTGACAGATACGGCTGCTGGACGTGTGACTCCGATTATAAATGGTTTATAAACCTACAGATCAATGAGCACCTGACGAGAAGTCAAATGCTGCCTTTAGTGAACGTCTGAAATGTGAAGAGAAAATGGACGAATGGAAGAAAATAAACTAGATGTGCAATATCTGACAGTTGTATACAAAGGGTGTTGAAGCTAAAGGGTTTCCACCTCCGTGTATGCAAAGTGCTGTTCGTTGAAGCACAGACGAGCAGCAGTAAGATGAGCCATTAAAAGGCCCCATGTGCTACTGAACTTTGCACTTTCCATGCTAAGGGTTGAATTGCGGTAGCTGTGTACACACCACAACCTTATTTGTAAAACTGTTGAGCCGTAGCTCGCAGCAGGGGGTCCTTGAGTCTTTGCAGGGGAGCTTGACGAAGGCAAAAGGCCATCCGCAAAGGGATAGTTGGCATTCTTGATCAGTTAACACATTGCTTATTAAATGTGTTGGACGAAAAGGCTCATTGGGCACCTGAGTTTGTTTTACCCACTTCACATTCCAGACCCCCCGTGAAAATGCTGGAGTAGAAAATTGAAAGTTATTGTCAGGTTGAGAAAGCCTGTAAGAGTCCAGGCGATCCATCTGGAAAGAGGAAGTGGGCTGCCGTGAAATAGCAAAAAAAAAGTACCAGAACACAGTCACTACAGACGTGTTCAAAGTTAAGGCCTGACTGTGTCGTGTGGTTTCACATTTAAAGGTTCTACATTTTGGGATTATTTTGTGCTCAGAGTTAAATGAGAAGATTGATACAACTCTTAGGTCTGTAAACTAAATAATATTATGTTTGTTTAATCCATAAAGATCCCGGGGGGTTACAATTGTAAATCGCTGCTAAAATGTTGCAAGGCAACCAGTGGAGCCTCCAGGAAATAACTTATTTCGGCAAAAAAATAATCTGGTACATATATATACATATATATGTATATATATATACATATATATATAATATATATGTGTATATATATGTTTGTATATATATGTATATATAATATATATACATATATATATATATACACATATATATAAATATATATATATACATATATATATACATATATAATATATATGTATATATATGTTTGTATATATATATGTATATATATTATATATACATAAATATATATATATACATGTATATATAAACATATATATAAACATATATATATATATATATACATATATATATATATATATATATAACTCCCAATAGAATTGCCTTCCAGACTTTATGCTAAGCTAATTTAGCTCATATTATGGTCCAAACATGAGTGATATTGACCTCCAACAGTTAGCATATTTCCTCAAATGTAAATCTATTCCTTACATTTTTTATAATATGTTGTTATTTTATATTTGCTAAATAACAATAGTGCTGTGAACAGACAGACACATAGCAAAACATGAACATTTAAACATCTGATCACTATATGAACACATAAAATGAACAAAACAACATTAATGGAGGACCGTGACCCTTTGTTACTCCCCTTGTCACATATTCACATTCATACTTACACTGTGTTGATCTGCACTGCACACATTTCATTTACACTACACACATACACACACTGCATTTTGCACACTGTCTATATATATATATATATATATATATATATATATATATATATATATATATATATATATATATATATATATATATATATATATTTCATTTAATTTTACATTGCTGTATTTACATATATGTTGTGTATATATATATATATATATATATATATATATATATATATATACACATATATATTTTATTTTATTTTGGATTTTATATTTCACTTTGTATACCTTACACTTTGTATACCTTATGCACAGAAGCAGCATGAGACCGGTTGATGACTGCTAGCCTATGTTGGGAAATTAAAAGATGTTCATGGACTGGAGTGTCATCCAGTCCTTCTTTAAATAGATCGTAGTTAATCAGTTGAAATATAATACTACTCTTTATGTAAAATCACATTTTACGAGAAATTGTAGTTCATGTTTGTTAATTTGTATGTCCGAAAAAGTGCTGTCGTAGTGTAAGTCTCACCCTTTTTATTTATTTGTCTCTGAACCTGCTGACCTCTTAGACAATATATCCTATTTAAATTGCGTACCCAGTAATTAAATAAAGCGTGCCTGTATTTAAAAGGGACAGAACATGATTTTGGGTTACTGGTTATTTCTCTTGACAACTTTCTGCCAGGAAACAGCCTTCAGTTGAGGTTTTACACGTGACCTGAAGCTATGACATATACATATGTTAAAATATATTTATGTTTCTAGTTTCTCCTAAAATGTGAATTCATTTCGGTATATCTCTAACCTTTAACATCAGCATATTGCGTGTAGACGTATGAAGATTGGTTGCACGGTATACTTTCATGTCGGTTGTGTTTCTTTGAAGCCGGAGACGCTCTGATACCTGCAGGCAGCGGCTTCAGACACAACAAATCAGAGAGAAGCTCAGCTCAGAAAGATCGGGGGAAATATCCCCAGACGGGGCTTCATGAATAAAACAGATTAAAAACTGAAAATCCAAACTATTCAGGATGACAGCTGGTGACCTCACAGTTTGATCTGGTTTCTTTTTTTAAAGCCTGAGATATTTTCCGAGGAACCTCAAGGAGTTTCAGTGATACTGTATTTCCTTGTTTACTCACCTCACTCCTCCACTAAGTGACTTTGGCTTTGAGCGTCCAGTCAGGGTCCAGGGGGTTAGTTACTATTTGACTAAAGGTAAAAGGCGTTTACAGCGCTGGATGCACTGAGACTGACTGAAATTCGATCTACTAAAATGTTTTTATAAACCATCACATATTATTACATTACATTACATCACATGTCATTTATCAGACGCTTTTATCCAAAGCGACTTACAATAAGTGCATTTCAACCTAGAGGACAAATTAAGAACAACAAGAATACAGAAAGGAACATTTCCTCAACATAGTCAAACTACAAAAGTACCACAATAAGAGACATTCAAGTACTACTAAAGTGCAAATCTGTGTTTTAATCCAGATATAGTCGAAAAAGGTGCGTTTTCAGTTTCCGGCGGAAGATGTAGAGACTTATACAGCTGTATGCTGGATGGTGGGTGGAATATTTTATTTGCATGTGAGTGATTCATGTTGCATTCATTAACAATATACAGGCCATATTCAGACCAGCTAAATCACACATTCTCCAACATTGAACCAGGTCCTGCATGGGAGCTCAAGTCTCCAGCAGAGGTCAACCTGGACGTGGAGTTGTCCAGAACATTTCCTCATGGGACAAACCACTGTTTCTGTTTCAAAAGGTTTCAGAGGTCTGGTCTTTTGTCCCTCTCAGAATCAGAATCAGAATCAGAAACCGTTTATTGCCAGGAATGTTTACACAAACGAGGAATTTCTTTTGGCAGAAGGTGCAACATTTGACATGACAAACAAAAATCAACATAAACTTGAATGAATGAATGAAATATACTTTCAATTTGTTGGCAACAGTAGCAGCACTGATACAACTAAACACAATAATATATAAGTATAAGAAAGAAAGAAAGTGACATAAAGTAAAGTGTGCAAAGTGAAATATAAAATAAAATATATATGTATATATACACAACATGTATGTAATACAGCACTGTAAAATTAAATAATATATATATATATAGATAGTGTGCAAAACTACAAGAAAAAAAAAGTACAAGACAAGATAAATATGAATATAAAGACAAAGATAAGGTGCCTGAACAACAGAGAACGTTTAAAGTGTCTAAGTGTATGTTTCTAGTGACATGTGTGTTTAAGTTAAAGTGTACGTACTTAGAAACTCTCTCCACTGAGCGAGTGTGAATGAGCAAATTTCGAAATACAAGAAATAACTATTGGCATCTCTCTATTCTTTGCATTAACATAGATTATTGTATTTTTCTTCATTAAATGGTATATTTGACACTGAATTAGTTCATATTTATTTCAGTGATAGTGTCCAAATGATGAACCTGATATTCTGTCTCTTACAATGGATACCCCCCCCCCCCCCCCAAAAAAAAAAAAAAACCCATAACCACACATGCCGCTCCCCTTGGGGCTTAGCCCCCGCTTTCTTTGAATCCTGCAAACACCCCTGTTGTGGATGTAAACTTAATGTTGCTGGATACTTCTTAAAATAGCACAACGGTATATTTTGTGGCACAAATTGTGTATAAAGCCTATATTATTTCAAGACTTTATGAAAACGAAAATATACTCACGCAATATCGTAATTTAAGCAAATTAATTCCAAATGCGTTTTCCTCAGTGTCATTAAAATGGAAAACCATCCTGTAAACTAATTATTTATCTCAAACTGAAAAGTGCTTTGCAAACGTCTCAGACGGGTCCTGTAGTGTTTCCCCGGAGCCGCGCTAGCAGACGCATGGAGGCAGGTGACACACGTCCGGCTGCAGTGCATTCTGGGAAGTGACCGCCGACTTGGACGAGGACCTGCAGGGGCCAGACTGCCCTGTCGTACTTTGTTAACTTGTTCCTGTCAGATTCCACTTCTACGAGGGGGGGGGGGGGCACTTGGCCTCCCATGCTGCTGCCTTCGCCACGCAGAAGGACATCTTCCTGACACTTAGCGGCAGAGGTTGAGGGGATTAGAAGAAGAATAGGGGCGTCTGCCGCCCAATGGTCAAGTTTACTAGAGCAGGACGGACACAAATAAAATGGAAATGGTCTCTTAGTTTCAGAAAGAAATTCCTCATAGAAACAAAAGGATAAGGTCTTCTGTTAAATTAAAACAGTGACATTTGAGTCTCATTTGAGAGGATTTCAGAAATAGTTTTAGGCAACACATTAAATGTCACTTGAGTTACGTGCAGCCAAAATGACTTTAAGAAATGTGTAACATTTTAATGTTGGGAGTCAGGACAGAGGAAGCAGAAAAGCACATTTAGATTTGGGATTGTCGGATGATGTAATCGGTAAAGAAAGCAGCCTTCATCCAGTCTATTATCATTGTCTAAAGAATGTGAAAATCCAGCCATAGTGGTCTGAAATAGATCTATCTTCATCAACATCCCCTCTTAAAAGGCATTAATGTTACCGAAAATGAAATAAACATTTACATGTTAGACAAATGAAAGAATAATCACATGTTATGCTTTATTTAAAACCTTGTAAGACAAGGTTCAAACAAACAATACGTTTCATAAAACGTGAATTACAAATGGAGCTCATAAATATATATTCTTTTGCTTCATATCGTTTAAACTTGAATAAATAGAAATATGTTTTACTTGAGGAATGAATTACACGATTAAGCGGAAACCTTGTACATTTTTTTTTTAATTCTTTGGTCATCACTGTGAATAAAAGCACATTTTGTGCACATCATTTCTTCCACTCTAAAATCCACATTTTAAACATTTTGCATACCGTTGCAAACAACCGTATCTTACACCTCAAGTATTTGCCTAATGAATGACTCTGTAATTTCGTCAGGCTCGTGCACTTGAAGTGTAGATAACCTCAAAACAATATCACATTGTTGGGTATCCATGTTTTTCCTCTTTGGAGTCTTTCCACACATTTAAAGGAAGAGCAGCTCAGAGTCTCAGCCTCGGGAGACTTTGGTGTCACCTTTGGCCCAGTAACATGGTTATTTATCACTAACTGTAATCCAGTCTCACACACACACACACACACACACGATGTGTACCGCTCCTCAGAAGGTGTGTAGAACATGGCCTCCTCTTCCAGCAGAGTCTTCCTAAAAGGAGTCTGTCCGTCTCCTGGCGAACACTGCCGACATGCTTTTCACGATGCCCCTGAACCCCAGAGGCCTCTTTGAGGTCAGCTTGGCGTCCTTCATCTTGTCCACCAGGCCGTGAAACAGCATGAGCACGCTGTGGTAGTTCTCGGCCGCCGACACCTCGTAGAAGTGGCAGTCCGTGTCGAGCGCCAGCAGCCGGCCTTCCTCGCTCAGGACCGTCCTCCTGTGGTGGAGGTCCCTCTTGTTACCCACGATCACGATGGGCACTTTGTCCGCGCTCAGGTAGTCCTTCGTGGACTTGATGGCCTGGATGAGCCGGCCGACGGAGTTGAAACTGGCCCGGTCACAGATGCTGTAGACGAGGACGTAGCCGTCGGCCCATTGGACCTTCTTCTCAAAGACGGAGGTCTCCACAGACGAATCCTGCAATAAGATAAGATAAGATAGTCCTTTATTAGTCCCTCAGTGGGGAAATTACAGGATTACAGTAGCATTGCTCACAAGTGAATAAAAACGAATAATAAAATAGAAACAAGTAATAGAAATAATATAAATAAGCATTCTTATTTTTAAAACAGTAGAATATTAATGTACAGACTGAATAGAACAGTATATATAATCAAAAGTACTTTTTGCACACCAGGTAAGTGATAAAGTGATGAAGTGACCAAGTTCAGATCAGATGTGTCAATAATAAGATCATTTAAATTCATGGTGGGAATGTAACATTATACATTTTTACAGAAAGTGATCTTAACTGCATGTATACTTCTACACCACTTTCAGACACAACTAATGTACTTTGACTGCACTACATTGTTAATTATTATAGTTTATTAGGATTTTACACAGACAATTTTATAAATCGTCTTCTAAATTCTGAAAGAATAATTTATACAAAACTACCCAAAAGTACAGTTTAACATAATGCAACACTAAGAAATTAATTATAGGCTATTCATTAGGCACATTTTATGTATCTGTATACTTAAATAACATTTTTAATGAAGCAACCACTACAACTTTTACTAAATTTGAGGAGTACTTCATATCGTCAGCAGAATAAATCAACATTAATAAGATAAGAAATCACTGATTGCAGCTGACAGATAGTAATTATATCTCTCCTCACCTCAGAATAAGGCGAATCCCAAATATTGAGAGTGAATTCCCTCCCAAAACGGTGATTGTAGATGGATTCTGCAAGATAAAAGTTAATGGAAAGTTAGATGAAGCTGAAATGTCACATTGCATCGACGTCATTAAAACAGAAACTTACCGATATCTCCATACTCTCCGATGAATCTCCGAGTTAAGAGACGCACAGTAATCGCTGGAAAACAACAATATGTAACGCATGTGCACCAGAAAGATATGCATATATATATATATATATATATATATATATATATATATATATATATATATATATATATATATATATATATATATATATATATATGCAGACGTGTTCTCACCTGATTTCCCGACGCTTTCTGTCCCCATAACAACAATATTGGCCTCCATGTCTGTGAGACAGCTGAGTGGAGCCGCTGCGCTCCACCAGGGCGTCTTATAGGACACACAGGGGGGCGGGGCCAAGGAGAACACCCCGAACCACAACAGAGGCAGTTCTTTCCCCCACGTGGTCTGTCACGTTTTTCTCTTATAACTTTTTAGGAAAATCAGCAATGGAAAATAAAGGAAATCTACTCAGGCCAACTTATCAACTCATTGTACTTGTTACATTTATCTGACAGCTACTTTGCACATTCTTATTCAATTTAAATCATTTTACACGCAAATAGAATAGAATATGATTAATTGTTGTATATTAAATTACAACAGCATATAAAATAGCTGCATCTCAATCAATCACAACATTATTGCTACTTTTACCTGAACGCATCAGTCATGAAATGTATCTAATATAGTATACTTACAGGGGTCTACTCTTTTATTTATGTACCATTTTTCTGACAGACTATGACTTAAGTAATATGTTTAATAAGATACGATCAAATAAGATAATCCTTTATTATTCCCGCAGTGGGGACATTTACAGGATTACAGCAGCAAAGAGGTAAAGCGCACACAAGACATAGTAAGATCAAATATTACGTTACCTTATATGTCATTTAGCAGACGCTTTTATCCAAAGCGACTTAAAATAAGTTCATTTCAACCTAGAGTACAAACTAAGAACAACAAGAATACAGAAGGTAACATTTCCTCATCATAGTCAAACTACAAAAGTACCACAATAAGAGATATTTAAGAGCCACTGAGATATAAATATAAATATAAACCGTAAATAAAATGACTGAATGATATATAGATTATAATATATCCACAGTCAGAATAAATATGGCTATGTCTACAGTGTATTGATTTTAATATTGCACAGGTTGGAGTGAATGAAGTGGCTGCACCACCATGCTCAGCTGCATGGTGGTGCAGCCTCCTTCACACACCGGGGATGAAGCAGCTGGTAAATGAGTATGTGTTTCACTATATATATATATATATATATATATATATATATATATATATATATATATATATATATATATATATATATATATATATATATATTAATTAAAGTCACATCTATGAGTCAATGAGTTTGTCTTGTAGATGAAAAAAAGTACATTGTGCCTCTCAATTTACATTAAAACACCAGCTTTAAACTGAACTGTGTTTATTGAAATATGTAAATAACATTTTTACAGCATCATGATACAACTATCGTCTAAGTGTGAATCAGTGTAATCAATTGTATTTAACGGTTGCAGGTTTTAAAGTTAAGGTTTCAGCTTTATGTACTTTAATCCAGTGTACGCGTTCTCGTTGTTGCTGCAGCATTAACAGGCAGCCACAAGAGGGAACAAGAGTTCAATAGATGTGTGTGTGTGTGTGTGTGTGTGTGTGTGTGTGTGTGTGTGTGTGTGTGTGTGTGTGTGTGTGTGTGTGTGTGTGTGTGTGTGTGTGTGTGTGTGTGTGTGTGTGTGTGTGTGTGTGTGTGTGTGTGTGTGTGTGTGTGTGTGTGTGAGAGAGAGAGATGTCTTTATCTTTTCAAGCTCGACTTACTCTGCTGTGGGCTACACTTTCCTTTTTAATCAGATTGTTCCCAGTAACCTGGTTTATTGTGTGCATGTACAAGTTGTGCATGATTGATAATACGTCTGTGTATTAATCACCCAAGTCCAAGTCAGGCATCACTTTAAGATACATCTCTACTCATCGTGTTTGTTGTCTTTTATTTACCTCTGATTTCTTTAACATGTTATATTGTTGGAGTCAGCAGCCACTTGTTTAAGCTGCAGCAGTAAAACCAGATCACAGAAACCTTTCACATCATCTCTGATATTATTTCCTCTCTCTTATAATTTGGAAAAAATATTATTCCAACTGGAATCTCAAGAAGATGTATTAAAATATGTGTCTGTTTCTGTTCTATATGCGATAGTTGCTGCCTGAGTTTTGGCATGCATTTTACACATAATATGTGGAATAGCTTGAGCTTTACCCTCAGAGGTTTAGTTGGATTTAACAGCAAACAAATGTGTCATAAAAGTGCTCATTACCTATTGCATATATGTTCATTTGCAATTTCTCAACATGTATTTATAATTATCTTTGTACATGGTAGCTAAATGTCCTTACCTCTCACAACTTTGTTATTCTTGTTTTTTTTTCTTCTGTGCCTAAGTATACATGGCCAATAAAGCTGATTCTGAGTAATTGTTTTTAATTCATTTGTTTTGCAATTTGTTTTAATTGTTTATTGAATTGACTGTGAATGTAGTTATAATAGGGAACCTGATAACATTCAAAGAGTAGTTCACATTTCATTTAAATGCCTGTATATCATTATGACAATATTAATAAAACAAGAGGTAAATAAGGCCATAATGTAGAATATTGTGTTCATAAAATATATATATATATATATATATATATATATATATATATATATATATATATATATATATATATATATATATATATATATATATATATATATATATATATATATATATATATATATATATATATATATATATATATATATATATATATACCAGAATCAGCTTTTTTGCTGACTATGTACATATAAATAAACATACACATATATAATTCAGTTATAATCCAAACACATTATCATAATTGATATCATGTTAAAAAAAACACACGATATGCATAGCCCCAATACTTAACGTGTGTAAAACTATTCAGTTGAGAGTATGAATATCATAATGAAGTCACGTTGGTTTGTAATTCTGTGAACGAACCAGTCATCACATTTTCTTACATCTATGACTTTTACCATCCTGACGTGTGTGTGAGAAATTCATCACAGACGTCAGAAGCACATTACGTTTCCTGGCCAGTAAAGGTGCCACATGCATGACAAATACTGGTGTACAGCTGCAGAGATACCAGTCTGGAGATCGGCATATTGTATGACCACAACAGATACATTGAATGGATTAAAACACAGACTTGCACTTTAGTAGCACTTGAATATCTCTTATTATGGTACTTTTGTAGTTTGCCTATGTTGAGGAAATGTTACTTTCTGTATTCTTGTTGTTCTTAGTTTGTACTCTAGGTTGAAATGCACTTATTGTAAGTCTTTGGATAAAAGCGTCTGCTAAATGACATGTGATGTAATGTAATTACGAGGCTCCATAACGAAGCACCTCTTGCCAGAAACTAGTGCAATAACATACACACACTTTGCATTTTGCACACTGTCTATATTTTATTTTATTTTACACTGCTGTATTTGCGCATATGTTGTGTATATATATATATATATATATATATATGTGTATATATATATATATACATATATTTATTTTATATTTTATATTTCACTTTGTATAATTTATGCACAGTCAATGTTTCTTTCTTTCTCATATTTATATTTTATTCTTGTGTGTTTAGTTTATTGGTGCTACTATACTGTGTCCGCAAATTTCCCCTTGGGGATTAATAAAGTATATTTCTATTCTATTCTATTTCTAAATTCATATGTCAGTAAGTTATTTTTTGTCTCCACAGAAACTAAATTTTTCTTAAAATATGGGCAACACAACAGAGTTTTAGCTTATAGAATGACATTATGTACTTCTTTATAGCTGTGAAACTGGTTTGCTTCAATCACCATTTCAAACAGCCGATTGTTCATACAACTCAAAAAAAAGCATGTGCATCTCTGTCTGTGGGGGGAAACAGGGGAATATTTTAACTGATGACATCAAGGAAAGTCAAAATCTGTTAATATTTAAGATTTTTTTTTAAAGATAAGACTCTGGAGAAGTACAAAGGTATCATAATTAATGAAGCATCATAAGTAACGGTTAATGGGGACAAGTTTTTTGTTATTTTGTTTATTGTTTTATGTAAATATGTATGTGTGTGGATTTATGTTTTCTGGTGAAATCTCAGGTTAGGGCTCTTATAAGCCTGACAGCTTCAGCCTCGACCCTTTCGGTTAGCCGCTTTCTTCTTTTGTTGTAAAAAAATCTTGCTTTTTGTATATAACCGAAATAAAAATAAACTAAACTAAAACTAAACCATCCGCCAAAGAGAGAACATTGTTTAAAACAACAAACTTCCCCGACTTTTAATTTAGTCAGTGTGAACTATGAATGTGAACTATGAATGTGAACTATGAATATGAACTATGAATGTGAACTATGAATGTGAACTATGAATGTGAACTATGAATATGAACTATGAATATGAACTATGAATATGAACTATGAATGTGAACTATGAATGTGAACTATGAATGTGAACTATGAATGTGAACTATGAATATGAACTATGAATGTGAACTATGAATATGAACTATGAATATGAACTATGAATGTGAACTATGAATGTGAACTATGAATGTGAACTATGAATATGAACTATGAATATGAATATGAACTATGAATGTGAACTATGAACTATGAATATGAATGTGAACTATGAATATGAACTATGAATATGAATGTGAACTATGAATGTGAACTATGAATGTGAACTATGAATATGAACTATGAATGTGAACTATGAATGTGAACTATGAATGTGAACTATGAATGTGAACTATGAATGTGAACTATGAATGTGAACTACGAATATGAACTACGAATGTGAACTACGAATGTGAACTACGAATGTGAACTACGAATGTGAACTATGAATGTGAACTATGAATGTGAACTATGAATGTGAACTACGAATGTGAACTACGAATGTGAACTACGAATGTGAACTACGAATGTGAACTACGAATATGAATGTGCCTCATGGCTGACGGGCCGTTAGAGGAAGTGGTGAGCGAGGAAACTGAACTTCAACGTCTGCACAACCCGTACCAGCATGAGCCGTGTCGATGAAGAGGAAGCAACATCAAACACTATTTTAAAAAAGTGAAATCTTGAAGGATTTATATTCAGCAAAACATCTTTATCTGGCATGTTCCATAATTCATTTACATCCCTCAGTGGATTTAAAAAGACAGACATGTGGCGGTTTAGTCATTTCAAAGAACTCAAGTATTACTGTAGGTATTAACGTTATCATCCAACATATTAATTAATACTTTGAAATGCAGATTTTTACAATAACTTCGAGGAATAAATACACAAACCTCCGCAATACTCATAAGTAGAGTTGCTATACTTATATCCCAACCAGGTCTTTTTTTATCTGGTGAGTTTCACGGGAAGCTGCTCTGTGTTCTCAAGCAAATAAATCTTCTCCGGGACTTAACTTACTCTCAGGGTACGTTGGTGATAATTCCTCTTTTCCCTGTTTCATGGCTGCAACAAGGAAATAAGATGAACGCTATCATCCCGATTGAAGACGTCAGATGGGCGGCCTTATTAAAATTTACATTTGATTTGCAATTCCCTTTGAAATGTGCCACTTTAAATGGAGACGGATCAAACTGAAACTGCACTGAGGCAATAGCACGAAGCTCAGTAATGTACACACATTAAATTCACATTCATGTGCAGGCTATTTTTAAAACTATGAAGGAATATAAGTGTGTCGTACTGTAGGTTGCCGATAAAAAAGACAGCCAGATGTTAGCGCTCAGTGTTTCTTACCTGGAGTGTCCCAGTTGTAATGTGGCTGTGTGTATTTTAGTCCTTCACTCGTCACTACACACAGACTTGTTTGCACTCATTAGACTTTTTATTTTCTTCTGATAAGTTGATGTTCATGTCAGAACCACTGGTGCACATACAGGCTCAAGTATAGAGCGTTAAAGAGTTCATTGTATTATTAAGTTATGTGAGCAGCAGCAAAGGAAGCCGTCTACACAACTACATTAACATGTTGTCACTTTATAAAGTCGTCAAATGGGTCAGAAAACGATAACCTTCATTTGGAGTCGTGTTTCTGGTCACCTGGTGAATGTTTTTTTACATTTTTTTATATGTATTTTTTATTTTAAGGCAAGTACACAAAGAAACAGTGCAATTGTGATACATTTAGCATTTTTCTTTCCCCCCCTCAAGCATTCCAGTCAACATCATCATCATTCTTATGGACAAACTCCCTCGCCCGACCAACAACCTCTTAATTGAGGATACACAAAATTAAACTAAACTAAACTAAAACTAAACTAAATCTAATGAAAAAAAAAAATGAAAAGAAATGAATTAGTAAATGGAGCTAAGCAACATTAACATGTTTGTAAGGGGGAACGTCAGGGTTGAGGGATTTGGGTTCATGATGACAGGTGACCCCCCCCCCCCCCCCCCCCCCTAGTGAATGAACACAAATGTACAACTGAGGCTGATGGGAAGGTCATCGGCTTCACGTGCATTTGGAAATTGGTGTTTTATATCCTTTCATCCGGAACATGAATATACCAAATGTTATGGCAATCCACCCAGAAGTTGTTGAGACTTTTCACTCGACCAAGAAGAGGCCGGAGCTCGACGGACGGCAGCCGGGTTCATCTTCTGTGATCCATGAACGGCTCTAAAGAACCCATCAGACAGTTGTTGAGATATTTCAGTCACTGCCAGCATGGCTAAAAGCTGCTTTAAATGTGTCCAAAAGTACATTTTCTTATCTGCATTTTGTAAAACAACCAGATTTTAAATTAGTATATGTATATCCTGAGGAGAAATCTATGTTTGGACATCTGCAGGAAAAGAAAGTCGACTTCAGTCCAAAGCAAAAGGATCATTTCTCCAGAGCTAATCAGTTGCTCACAGCTGATAAACCTGAAGGCATCCATCATCCGCAGCCACTTATACACTGATGCTCTCATTAGACAGCTGGGATACAGGACGGGAGAAGATGGAAGAGCAGATCATTAGCATGTCATATCGCAGACAGGAAGGAAGCCTTCAGAATTACAGGATGAGGAAGAAGACCAGAGCCTTTATATCGAGACTGAAATACTTCTATCCCCTCTGCCAGCGCCGGCAGCCACAGAGGAGGAAAGAGGCCTCTCCAAACAGAATCAAGCAAATACAAAGAGCTTCGGTTGATAAAGAACGGCTGTAAACGCGTAAAATGTCTCCTTCGCTCTGTTTTTAGCTTATTCTGATTGAAAATATGACACGTTTGAGTTGCTGTCTCTGATATTATCTTTCTTTTTTGGAATATTTTATTTTTCCAAATATTTTCATGCAGCAGAGCACACTACATTAAACATTACAGGAAAACAAATATATATATATATATATATATATATATATATATATATATATATATATATACAAGTAGATGAAATAAAACTAATTAAATAAATAAAGTAAATAGTTAATTCCCCCCACCCAAATACAAATACAAATAAATAATGAATGAATGAATGAATGAAATATACTTTATTAATCCCCAAGGGGAAATTTGGCGACAATAGAAGCAGCACCAATAAAACTAAACATAATAAAATATAAGTATAAGAAAGAAAGAAAGAAAGAAAGTGACAGTGCATAAAGTAAAGTGTGCAAAGTGAAATATAAAATACAAAAAATAACATAAAATAAAATATATATGTATATATACACAGCATATACACAACATATATGTAAATGTAAATATAAATAAAGCACTGTAAAATTAAATTAAATATATATATCTGGATAGTGTGCAAAATGCAAAGTGTGTGTATGTGTGCAGTGCAGATCAACAGTGTATGTATGAATTTGAATATTTACAGTGAGTTATTGCACGTTTCTGACAGGTTAAAAAAGATAAAAGGTTGGTGCATAGGATGACACAGCACAGAGAGAGACACCTCAATGACACATATGCATCATATTATTCAGAGCTCAAATAGTTACAGTTCTATGCTACCTTTGATATTATCTTTCATCATATTAAAGATGTGATTTAATGGCACACAGAAACAGGACTGATTCTGGTTTGCAGACGTCCCACTGAGGCAGAGTTTGTCAAGCGATCATATGTTTACATGTTGCTTTTATTTTGGTTGCGTTTGACTTCAAGAAGGGGATGTGCGCTTACTGGGAAAAGTGCCGCCTGAATATTTCATGCTATAAATATGCTAAGTGGATTGTAATGGTCCCTGGAGGCTCTTCAGAATTCAACATAATGTCCACGCCATGCCTCCCATGTTCCCTCTCACTTTGTGCCCCAGGGCGAGAGAGCTGCTGAATGTTTTCTACACCTAAACTACTTTTTGTTAGGAATAATTACAGATGGAAGAGCACGACATTCACTATTTCAACATTATTGCACCTAAAATCATGAAGGTTGATCAAAGAGTCATTTTTGGAGATGAGAATATCCAAAATGTTTGTTAAAAACTTAATACATCATTATTTGAGTTTATTTAATGCATATATTTAAAACGTCAACGTAAAATCTAATGTGTAATGCGAAGGATTTTCTTGGAGTGATGAAGTTGCATTTAATGGTTTAAAAACCTCCATGAGCTCACGCTGTGTTTTTACCCATTGTTTTGGTTTAATAGCATCTTTTTGGGATTTGATTCCCTCTCACAGCTCTCATAAGCATCATTTCCAGCAGCGGGTAGCTGTTTTCAGCCAAAGTGCTCTAAAGGCTGCAAGACACAGCCACTGGCTGGTTAACTCAGGGGAGCAGGTCGTAGCTAAAGAGGTAGGGGGAGACCAAAACAGAGCTAAAAATGTAATCAAAGTGTCTGGTAATCTGGTGGCCAAATGCACGACTCTAAATAAATAGTAACGTTGCTCCGGATGTTAAACTAAACAGATGTGTTGTGTTTACTACAACAACAGCTTGCTGTGCTGCTCATGAATGACCTGAATTTAAAGCTGAGCAACATTTTGCTGTGGAGACTCGAAGCCGGTGGTAAAGTCTTTTCCGACAGTGACATGAAGGTTCGTGCACACCGAGTAGCTTCCTGTACATTTGCATACATTTACTGTATGTAAATGTCCTTACTCAGGGTTTGTACGGTCATGGAAAAGCTGGAAAAGTCATGACATTTTAAAATGGTCATTTCCAGGCCTGGAAAAGTCATGGAAAAAACTCAAATCATAAAAGTTTTGGAAAAGTCATGGAAATGTGTTCTAATCACGTGTTCATTTACACCGGGTTTGACATAATTAATATGTTTTTTTAAAGAAAAGCGCTCAAAATATAAGCCGGCGTACGATTTCAATACGCACAATGTTCTACATTGTTCATGTTTTTATCGAGATTTCAGTTTGGTCATGGACATTTGGTTTAAAGTCATGGAAAAGTCATGGAAAAATCATGGAAATCCATTGGTCAACATGTGTAAGAACCCTGCTTACTCCCCCATGGCTCTTTTCAGGATTGCAGAAAAGCTTTTTAGTCTAGTTTTGAAATATAATTTTAAAAGTCTGAATAGTGATAATAGCAAAATCACATATTCAAATGTTGTATTAAAGTAGCGAAGCTGCCAGTGTACTGATACTAGGGGTACCACTGATGCCAGGGAAGGCATGTGGATATCTTGTGCTGCGCTGAGCAAAATGTGCAAGTGAATTATCTCTTCAATTGTATGAACTCATCCTAACTCTGGACAGCCTCCAGTGACAGAGAGCCGTTTGGATGTGGTACCCAATTAGTCAGCTTTTCAACATGAATTATCAGCCCACCACATGCCAAACACTGACAGTCAAAATGTCAGCAACTAAAATATCTCCCTTGCATGAGGATCGATGAAATCTGCTGAGTGAAGGGACGAAGCCTACAAAACTGCTTCGCTGGTACTGTGGACTATTTTTATCCTCTTTTTTTTTAAAGACCATACTGCAGAGCTATGTGCTGGTTACGGTTTCTCATCAGGGTGGCTGTCACATCTCACCACGTGCATAATCCCACCCATTTTAAACAAAGCTTCCCCTTTAAGTGCAGAACGGCAACATTTGATTTAGTTGGCAGTTGTAGCTGAGCCGCAGAAAAAAAGGCTTTAATTAAAGGGATTATAGGCCTGTGGTATGAAGTCACATGACAAAACATATACTTCTTGCACTAAAAGCTTTTTACCCATAAGCCTCTAATGTTAAAGGGCCATTGTGTCACATTTTGGGCACTACTCTAGAAGCACAAATGATAAAAAGATTCATATCTATATTTCCATTAGCGTATAATCACCTAAAACTAAGAATTGTTCTACACCGTAGATCTCAAAAATGCACCTTTTTCCAAACTTGTTCATTCTATACCACCAGACATGTGAATACATGAACAATACAAAGATTATTTTCAACAAATATCACACGACAAACTTCCTGACTAAATGTCCCCTGAGGGCAGTCAACAGGAGTACATTGTGGTAAGAATTGTGATCGCTGCTTCAGCTTTATCTTTTTATTTTCTTAAACTCCTTAACGCATAGTTCAGTGTAGAATAATCTTATGATTAAGTGTTTGAATGTTGGGGTTGGATCGGTTTAGAATAGAATAGAATAGAATAGAAATATACTTTATTAATCCCCAAGGGGAAATTTGTTGACATAGTAGCACCGATAAACGCAATAAAATATAAATATAAGAAAGAAAGTGACTGTGCATAAAGTATAGTATGCAAAGTGAAATATAAAATACAAAATAAAATAAAATATATATGTATATATACAACATATATGTAAATACAGCAATGTAAAATAAAATAATATATATATAAAATATATATATATATATATATATATATATAGACAGTGTGCAAAATGCAAAGTGTGTGTATGTGTGTAGTGTAAATTAAATTAAATTAAATTAAATGAGTGCATTGCAGATCAACAGTGTAAAGTTGTAAAATATGTAAAGTTTGCCTTCAGCCTCTATATTTTATTTTATTTACACTGCTGTATTTGCATATATGTTGTGTATATATATATATATATATATATATATATATATATATATATATATATATATACATATATATTTTTTATTTTGTATTTTATATTTCACTTGTATACTTTATGCACAGTCACTTTTTCTTTCTTTCTTATATGTATATTTTATTCTTGTGTGTTTAGTTTATTGGTGCTACTGTGTCCACAAATTTCCCCTTGGGGATTAATAAAGTATATTTCTATTCTATTCTATTCTAGCCTTGAGGCAGCTCATTTCAATCCCTAAAAGCTAAAGAGAAATGAGGCTCATGAGAGGATACACACTTTACATGAGTCAACAAAGTCCCAGAGCCGTCGCTCCAGGTTGTTCCTGTTTGCAAATATTGTTTTGACAGACAAATACCGGCCGATGTGAAAAGATAGAGAGTCAAATTCTGCCTGAATGTCCTCCTGATGGGTCCCCAGGGCTATCTATTCGGTATCCATTGTCTCCATCTCCCCCACTTGTAACTCTAAACTCCGCGCTGTGCATTCCCGCGCTCCGCCGGCCCACGGTGCTTCTTCGCCGCTCACGCTTTGTTTAGATGTCATCAGACTCTCTGGTTCTAGTGGCTTTGCATTTTTCCTCCCAGTGAATGCATTCTTGTGTCACTCCCACGAAGAAGCAGGTTGGACCGGTGTTGAGGAAGTCCGGTGTTCTATCATTTCATGCTACTTGTCGAGAACTGCTACCTTGTGGTATCGCGCATGCGTCGAGTCTTATTTAGGATAGATAGCATATAGCTTAGTTTTGCTCTTGAAGTTAAATTTGGAGTAGTTGCATGTAGCCTACTGTGTCGCAGGGACATGCCTTTTTCAGGTAGTAATAATATGTAGTAAGATTAAAGAGTGATAAGCAGTTGCTATTTCTTTTGTGTCAACAAATTATTGTAAACATGAGTTTGTTCATATTATCATAATAAAGCACTGGTTTATTATTAGGGTATTTATTGTTGAAGATAAACACTTTAACAGTGAAAAGTGAAACATTGAACTTTGAAGCAAAAGCATATTTTGATAGTACAATAACATGCATTCATGTAAGAATGCTAAATTGAATTATATCAGGGGTAGCATATTTTGATAGTACAATAACATCCTATCAAATAATGTTCCCGCTACCCCATGCATTCATGTAAGAATGCTAAATTGATTTATTTCAGGGGTAGCATATTGTGATAGTACAATAACATCCTATTATGTTAGGGTAGCATGAATCGATAGACACACCTATCGGGTTATGCGGCGGTAGCAAATTCTGACAAAGCAGCAAAGAATGACAGAACACCGGCACAGAGATGTAAACAAACGTGTGATGTTGAGGGTGCCACCTGGGTGGAGTAACCTTTGTGTTACTCTCACGAGGTATTTTTTATCTCCTGATCCAAGGTCAGATGTAGATGATTGGCTGAGTAAATAACAGTTTCACGAGGCGAGGTTACATCTGGAAATGAGCACATGCAGCCTTTGGCTGTGTTTACACGACGGAGAAGACTGGTCCGTTCGCTTTTACACTCGCTATGTTTAAAATCCTCTACCTGGCAGCAGACGGTATTACCCTATTTTAAAACCGCACGCTGCCCTCTCTATTGATAGACAGCAGAGTAGCGACACGAAATGGTTTAAAATCTAGAACAGACGGCAGCGCGCTATATTTAGACAGGACACAATTTGAAAAAAAATGCGGCGTGACATTTTAAGAGCTCGCCATTGAAGCTGCAAATGCCATTTCACTGTCCTTCAGTCCATGCAGTATTCATGCGCCCCCTAAGATCTCTGCTGATATCTGAGGGAGAACACTGACTTTGAGGTGTTATTGCACTTCTGGCCACTGAGAGAGACTGCCAGCAAATGGACTATGGCACGAAATATTGAGCCTGAACCCTTCATTACTCTTCCTCGTGTCAGTGTTATTACATTACATTACATCACATGTCATTTAGCAGACGCTTTTATCCAGAGCAACTTACAATAATTGCATTTCAACCTAGAGTATAAACTAAGAACAACAAGAATACAGAAAGTAACATTTCATCAACATAGTCAAACTACAAAAGTACCACAATAAGATATTTAAGAGCCACTGAAGTTCTAATCTGGGTTTTAATCCAGATATAGTCGGAAATAAATTGGTTATAACACTAGAGTTAGATTAGAGTTAGTTAGAACACAGCTCCTTCCTTCTGACAGCTGCAGTACATCGCTGAGATCCTGACAAACTCAACACTTTACTCAACACTTTACTCAACACTTTACTCAACACTTTACTTTGTTTTCCCCTTTTAGTATTTTAGTATTAGTATTTACTATTTATTTACTATCTATTATTATTATTATTTTTATTATTTAGTATTTTATTATTAGTATTTAGTATTAGTAATTTAGTATTAGTAATTTAGTATTAGTATTTTATTAGTAGTATTTGTATTTTAGTATTTAGTATTGTGTTTTGTGTTTTTATTTGTATTTTATTTTTATTAATGCTCTATGTACATACACTGCTGTGATCCTTGAATTTCCCCACTGTGGGACTAATAAATGAATATCTTATCTTATCTTATCTTATCTTATAAGCAATGAGGGATGGAAACTGTTAAAGAGAAAAACAGAGGCTCATTTAGTCTATAAAGTGTCGCAATGTGAAAAAGTGGATTAAACACTGAACAAAAATGGCTTCTTGATAAATACATGAAGTATCATTTTAGAGTTACCAGCGAAAGTCGACTTAAATACTCTGGGAATTCCTATCCTTCCTTTCTCACTGCAGTGGAGTCGAGTAAGCTCGGGACACAGAATGATCCCTTCTCAGATGGTGGAAAACAGGCTTCCGGACACGCATGAATTAAGTTATCAACATTTAATGGCAACAAGTGTGAAACAAACAATCAAAGCTCAGGATCGTGGTCTTCCTCAGCCCTTCGGCCTCGGGCGATACCTGAAAAAGCTCACATCGTGATTTCCATCGGCTCCCCCGCCCAGACCTTACGGCCTCGGCTTACCTGTACAAAAGAGGGCCATCCCTCTTTTTCCTGGAAGTTTTATCACTCCGGGTCAAAACGTCATTTCCGGTCAAGTATTTTCACAATAAAAGTCCTATCTATTATGGTCTGCATTAAAGTCACCTTCACAATAAAAGTCCTGTGTTATTGTAAGTCCCGTCACAGATTTCAACCGGCTCCGTCGATCTATAATACTAACATACAGTCTCTCTCATGAACATACATTCATTCTTGCCATTTACATTTGCATAGAATAAACATTACCCCTATGCTTATAATACATTTATAACAATCTCAATATTCTCCTTAATATTTTCTATTATAATATCTTTCTATATGTATCCATTTAAAACATAAGACCTCTGCAGATGTTATCAAAATAAACTATTACGACCTAACATGCTCATTCAGCGAGGTGGGGACTGTTACCAAAGGTGTTCCCTCTTCCAACAATGGAAATTGCAATGGCAAGATGCAAAGTGAATGTCTATAACCTGTCAAGTGACTTCCTGGGGACTCCAGGGGGTTTCATCCAGTGTGGGTTTACACTAAATCTCACACTTAGGTGGGATTTTGACACCTGATGGGGGTTTGCCGCAGTTTCATATGTTTTTTTCTTTACACGTAGGTCTGTCTCTCTTTCTTCCCCCCACATGGTGAAGTCCCAGCAGCAGTATCTGTGAGTTTGGAGTAAGTGCCGTCCTCTGCAGAGGACACTCCCTCCAGGGGAAATTCCAGCTCAGCAGCGCTGCACATGTGAGTGATGCAGCGCCCGAGGCCGGAGCGACTGGGCATCTGTCTGACGGAGACGGCTCTGGGCTCAGCATTAAGGAGGCAGCTCTCTGTTTGAACATGCAGTGAAATTCCTCAAGAAGTAGCTCCAATCGGAGGCTGTTTGGAAGGAGAAATATAACACAGTTGCTTTTTTTGTGGGTTTGTGGACCGATAGAAGTTAGGGATAACTTCAGTAATTTCAGGTAAAATAATTGTCTTCAGGTTATATAACAATGACAGTATTGATGGTAATATTCAGAAAGAAACACGTCCGTTAGGTAGAAATAAACAACAAGGTGGGGAGAAGAAAATCAGCTCCAATAAAATCAGCTCCAATCCAAATAAACTGAATTGAATTGAATTGAATTAGCGTACAGCTCAACTTAGAGGGAAACAGATAAACTGTAACTGTGACAAACTAACAATGATGACAGCCCTGCGGCAAGCAGTCTGTCTGTGCCACATGAGCACTGCCTGCCTGACATCCTGGTTCTTCACCACACCTCACTTCTCCTTTGCTCGGCCTCATTTCACCAGCCCTCCACTCGCCTCCACCTCTGCGGTTTTACATCAACACATTTACATTGGTGGCCAAAACAAAGCTAGAGTATGCGTTGGCCAACACTACAAAGTAGCACACACAAATGTGTGCACACTGTCTATATATATATATATATATATATATATATATATATATATTTGCACACTGTTTATATATATATATATATATATATATATTATTTTATTTGAAATTGCTGTATTTACATATATGTTGTGTATATATACATATATATTTTATTTTATTTTGTATTTTATATTTCACTTTGCATACTATACTTTATGCACAGTCACTTTCTTTCTTTCTTACATTTATATTTTATTGTGTTTAGTTTATTGGTGCTACTGTGTCAACAAATTTCCCCTTGGGGATTAATAAAGTATATTTCTATTTCTAAATGTTAGGTCGTAATAGTTTATTTTGTTAACATCTGCAGAGGTCTTATGTTTTAAATTGATACATATAGAAAGATATTATAATAGAACATATTAGGGAGAATATTGATATTGTTATTAATGTATTATAAAGCATAGGGGTAATGTTTACGCTATGCAAATGTAAATGGAAAGAATTAATGTATGTTCATGAGAGAGACTGTATGTTAGTATTATAGATCGACGGAGCCGGTTGCTCATGGGAAAATGCATTCTACATTCAGGAAAAACATATGCTTTTGTCCAAGGGGCCAAATATCAACACAAAATGAAAATGTCCTATAGTTGCTTTAAATGACAGGTGAAGTTTATACCTGTGTTTTAAAGACTATTTTACATAATTTGTGTCTCATCAATTTGCAAAGCACAACACTGACTTCAGTGAACATGGAGGAACCTTGGCCCTTTATCAATACAAATGTACAATATAATTGGATTTGAAGAGATAGCATATTTATATATACCATTTCCAATTAAAGCTGTTGATAAGTTCACAACTTAGCCCTCTGCACTATTCCCGCTGCCCACATTCTCCATTTCCATGGCAACCACTGTGTCTTAAAAGAAAGGCTGAAGATTTTCGGGATGGATGCAGAAATTAAATGATTTTCTTCCAAAAACTACAACTCTAAAGGACAAGTTGCTGTGAACACATCCTCAGTGAGTCGAATAAAGACCGAGCTGCAGATGTTCCCTTTCAATGTCAAGTTTGAATTTGTGTTTCGGGTTTCATTTGTAGAGACAGAGACCGAAACGACTCTTGACAGCTGCAAGAAACAGACGAGTAGAAACTGTCCCGGGCCTTTTACTGGAGGAGGAAGTCTACAGTGAACCACATCAGAATATGTCTTGCTCTGTGAAAGTAATGACCTCTGGCTCTTTAAATCACTGGAACTGTACAAGAAAAATACTGTTCATAAAGGAATAATTACATACAACATTGTTGTATCAGTTACAGTCCCAACACTTGTAAATACCGGACACATTCAGGGACGTAAACACACATGTTTAATTAACTCTCCTGTCATTCCAGATCCTGTCATCCTCAGCTGATTGTCCTTCATTACCTTCACCTGGTCCTCACGCCCTTCTCACCTGCAGCCCCTCCCCTCGTTAGTCCCTCATTCCCTTCACCTGGTCCTCCCCCATTCTCACCTGCAGAACCTCCCCTCGTTAGTCCCTCATTCCCTTCACCTGGTCCTCCCCCCTTCTCACCTGCAGCCCCTCCCCTCGTTAGTCCCTCATTACCTTCACCTGGTCCTCCCCCCTTCTCACCTGCAGCCCCTCCCCTCGTTAGTCCCTCATTACCTTCACCTGGTCCTCCCCCCTTCTCACCTGCAGCCCCTCCCCTCGTTAGTCCCTCACTATTTAGCTCCCTCACTTCCACTTGTCCTCTGCCACATTGTCTTGTGTTTCACCGCTAAACTTTCCAGCATTTTCCTAGTCCTAGTTCTGATCTGCCTGTTACGACCCTGTTTGCTTGTTCACCGACTTGAGATTTTTGCCTGCCCCTTTTCGGATTTGTCGCCCTGTCTGACGGACCACCTGGTTTTGACGCTGCCTGAAAGATACAGTAAACTGCCTCCTCCTAAAATCCTGTGTGTATCTGTAACCATTACACACTCAGAATATGACCAAGACAATTTACTTCCATATTCAATTCTATACATCCATATATTTTATATTTACATATTGTTTTAATTGCTTTTTCAAGACACTATTCAGTGAATACTAGCTCACTAGATCTTTCTAAGGACCTTAAATATCGCATAATATAAACCATAATGTTGTCAAAGCAATAGCTCCAGTAGCCATAAGTTGAATGAGAACGCTCTATGCCAGTGTGTGTGTGGAGGAGTGCAACATAAAAGTCACCTCATGGGCTTCATGGCATAATTAAATGGAAAAAACACTTTTCACTTTTTCTAACATTTAACTTTTATTTGGTAAATATTGTAAAATAACAGGTAGTGCATGCATGCTTTCTTCGAATGTTTAAGAAGGAAAAGTTTCCTCCCAGCAGCATTGTTTGTACTCCCAGCCTCAGACTTCTCCCATTTCCCAGTTTCTCCCAGTAGACGGGCTGGGCTTCTTTTCCACAGTCAGATCCTATAAATAGCCTCTATTTCAGAGAGCAGAACAATAGTCTGCATGGTTTTCCATTCATGCATTCCTGGCACCGGTCTGAGGCGTCTCCTCCCACTGCCTGTTACTACCTGACTCATGTCCATGCACGTCCACTGTATGTAAACAGTGCTGCAAACACACACACACACACACGCACACATACACACACACACACACACACACACACACACACACACACACACACACACACACACACACACACACACACACACACACACACACACACACACACACACACACACATGCACACACACACACAGACACACTTTTCATTCTACTATTTTTTTCTTAACTCAGATTTGAACTGATGTGAAAAAACGTACTTATTAGATAGATAGATAGATAGATAGATAGATAGATAGATAGATACTTTATCAATCCCGAGGGAAATTTAGTTCAACCAGTAGCTTAACTTAACTCACAAACATACGTACACAACTTACAGTAGAATCACAGTATAACAACAATACACATAGGGGGGGAACATGTACACAGGGAGTAGAGAGTATACAGAGTTTTACAGATAGCCAAAAAGAGTAAAAAAGAGTAAAGAAAAAAAAATAGGCAGTGGGATGGAAAAATAAAAATAAAAATGAAATAAAAAATAGAAAAATTAAGTAAATAATTATTACAATAATGAAAAGCACTGTATAAATGTGTATAGCGACCACAAGGAACTTTCATTTCATGTGTCGCTTTAGAAGACCTCTCGGTTCACGGTACCTGGGTCTGATGGTCTTCTCCGTCCAGCAGGCGCAGCGGGAGCGCCCGGGTCTCCGGAGCGGCGGAGCGGCGGGGAGCTCGGCTGCTGGCGGGGACGCCGCTGCCAGGCGCCGAGCTCTCCTCGTCCCTCTGAAGCCTCCCGACTGCAGGTTGAAGGCGCTAGCAGAGCCAATTACGGTTTGTGAGTGTTGGGATGGTCCCACTGGAGTCAAAGCAAACTGGGGTTGTTGTGGTGGAACTCTCAACTCCCACAGTAGGCCACCAGCACGCCTCAAGAAAACATTCATGTTCCACCACAGGTAGTGAGGGATTCATTTGGCTATTTCTTGTTTTTTTTTCCGTGAAATACTGGCCTCTAAATTACTTATGGTGATGAGTCTGAAGAGGAAACTAGAATTAGCATCCATGTCGGTCCAAAATGTCATCACTTCATCATTTTATACATGTAGACATGACATTTTCATGAGTAGCAAAATAATTCTTGAGTTCTGGATAGAAATGTGTTTTGTGAGGTTAAAGTGACCTTTGACCTCTAAAATGTAATCAGATTGGGCCAAATTTCTTCACGGGGCTCCTGGGATATTCGGCGTTTCTCAATTCAAAAGACACGACTGCAGACTTGTGTTCTTTTGGAGTCTGGTCTTGGGAGTCCAGACTCCGGAGGACGGGAGGACGGTCTTTCTGCGATGGGACCAGCAGCTGACTTGATGACATCATCACATCAGCTGTTCTTGCTCCTGATTTTATTCTAATTATTCAGTGTAAATTATTTTTTACAGTCAAATAAACAAACCATCCTAAAATGACATTCCTGACTCAACAACAGTATTTATAAAAAGTCAACTGTCAGGAGTTTATTTTCTCCTCCGTTATTGTTTCCGGTTGCTGGTGAAATGCATTCTGGGATATCTGCTGGCCAGAGTACGCACAAGTCTCCTCTGATGCATCCTGGGTAAAGTGGGAGGATCGAGTCACATCCGGGCATTTTGACCGTGAAGAGAGAGAAGAGGACTTTGAATGTGAACATAGAATATAATAGAAATATACTTTATTAATCCCCGAGGGGAAATTTGTTGACATAGTAGCACCGATAAACTAAACACAATAAAATATAGATATAAGAAAGAAAGAAAGTGACTGTGCATAAAGTATAGTATGCAAAGTGAAATATAAAATACAAAATAAAATATATATGTATATATACAACATATATGTAAATACAGCAATGAATACAACATATATGTAAATACAGCAATGTACTCGGGCTGAGACTGATGACGTTTCACGAGTCACGAGGACACAAGTAGAGGAAAGGACACAAGTAGAGGAAAGGACACAAGTAGAGGAAAGGACGCACAAGTAGAGGAAAGGACGCACAAGTAGAGGAAAGGACACAAGTAGAGGAAAGGACACAAGTAGAGGAAAGGACGCACAAGTAGAGGAAAGGACACAAGTAGAGGAAAGGACACAAGTAGAGGAAAGGACGCACAAGTAGAGGAAAGGACACAAGTAGAGGAAAGGACGCACAAGTAGAGGAAAGGACGCAAGTAGAGGAAAGGACACAAGTAGAGGAAAGGACGCACAAGTAGAGGAAAGGACGCAAGTAGAGGAAAGGACACAAGTAGAGGAAAGGACACAAGTAGAGGAAAGGACACAAGTAGAGGAAAGGACGCACAAGTAGAGGAAAGGACACAAGTAGAGGAAAGGACGCACAAGTAGAGGAAAGGATGCAAGTAGAGGAAAGGACACAAGTAGAGGAAAGGACAAGTAGAGGAAAGGACGCACAAGTAGAGGAAAGGACACAAGTAGAGGAAAGGACAAGTAGAGGAAAGGACGCACAAGTAGAGGAAAGGACGCACAAGTAGAGGAAAGGACGCAAGTAGAGGAAAGGACGCACAAGTAGAGGAAAGGAGGCACAAGTAGAGGAAAGGACGCACAAGTACGCTGATTGAGAAACTCCGATTGTGTTCACGAGAACGGGCCTGATAACACAACGGCTGTGCCTCAGGCCACGGGAGGCCGTCAGCTTGTGATGGAGCTCTGCAATGCACTGATTGATCGTAAAGCTTCCACACACCTGTGAACCGGCCACACAGGTGTTTTCACTTGGACCTTGATCACCTCAGGACTGTGTGGCTCAAACTAAAACGAGAAGAACTGTCCTTTAATAATCAAGGTCTTGATAGTCAACTTATTCAAAACTTTTTTTTCTGTTAAAAAGGTGAAACGGGACAAGTATACCATTATTGTTATGAATTCTTTGAGTTTATTTATTTCAGTTTTAGTATTTTTTTTTAAAGGAGCCATAAACCAAAACAAAAATCCTGTCTCTGATGTGTCACTGTTCACTGCGACACAGGATTCCTCCTACAGGCTCAGGACCGTCTCTCCTCGTCTGTCTGTTACCTGCACATGTCAAGAGTAGTTACTGCGTCAGGCTCACAGATCCAGCCTTGACGTGGGGACATCTGCAGCTCTGTCTCTATTCAACTCACTGAGCACGTTTCCACGGATACAAATTGCCTCCAGTTCTAATCAGAGTAATTACATACACCTGTGCAGTTTCTCATGCAGGTTACAGGGTCTCTGCACTAATGATGTCGGCTGGTTTCATACAATGTGAAATGAACACGTGGCTCAGACCACACTAGATTTACATTTCTCATAAGCATACCTGCAAACTCATGAGGGGTGAAAAAGGTGACAAAAGGGGGTGAAGGTGACTTTTTTAGTTGTCTCCACATCCACGTTGTTTGATGACACCTCAAAGCTTTTATAACTAGTCTTTTGATTGTTCGGACCGCAAATCTAAATAATAATAACAAACATTTTATGAAAAAAGGTCCACTGAATAATTCAGTGATCAGGCCCTAATAATAGCAATAACAACTTTCCATTATCATTATTTATAATATGGTTAAAGTCATTCATGAACCAACTTGATGTTTTATTGCGAAGATCACCACATCGCATGTCAGGGTTCTTACACATGATGACCGATGGATTTCCATGACTTTTCCATGAATTTTCCATGAATTTCCATGACTTTAAACCAAATTTCCATGACCAAACTGAAATCTCGGTTTATACATGAAAAAGTGAGAATATTTAGTATTTAAACAATGTGAATTCCAAAGCATACAGTATACATTTAATGAAACAAATGAATAAGAGACAATATTTTATTTAAAGAATAAACATTTGCTTCCCGAGCTATGGGCGACGAACTTTCCAGTTAAGGTGCGTTCACTTGCAACGCGGAAAAACAAGAAAATTGCGCCGCCATATTTCGAGTATTTCTTTCTAAAACATTCATTATTTGAAACTCGGCATAAATGAACACGTGGTTATAGTAAATGTCCATGGCTTTTCCCAAATTTTTGTGATTTAACTTTTTTCCATGACTTCTCCAGGCCTGGAAATGACCATTTTAAAATTCCATGACTTTTCCAGGCATGTTCTCCGTGTCCTATTCACGTGGACAACCTATTTTGATTTCAAAACGGCTAATTTCGCCGAAAGGTGACAAGTTTGCAGGTATGCATAAGGCTGTTTCTTTATATTGTACATACTTCTCCCAGCAGGATGAACAGGGCAGCAAGCAAAAGCGTCGGAAGAATTCCTGTGAGGGAGTGTGTGCTGGTCGAGAGCGAGGGAGCGGCTACGATTGATGACCATTTGGCATTGAACACATGCCAAATACCCCGCCTGAGAACGAGGAGGCCGCCCTGAATCACGGCCGACCGTTGAATCCTGCAGTGATCAATTATGTGTTTATAGCGGGTTCTTAAGGTTGTTCTAACATGGGACGGTTTCAGGGCCTCTGGTTTACTATGAGAGGCCAACTGTGAGTCCAATGGACAGCAGGAATGACATACAGTTCTATTGTATAACTACCAAAGAATCAACTTGATATTGATATATGAAATGTTGTACTACAAATGTCACTAAAATCCATGTTGTTTTGTGATTACATGTTAACTAAACTTTTTTTTATGGGTTGCTTTATTTTATATATATATATATATATATATATATTTTTTTTTTTTTTTTTTATTTTTTATTTTTTTTTATTTTACAGTGCTGTATTACATATATGTTGTGTATATATACATATATATTTTATTTTATTTTATTTTGTATTTTATATTTCACTTTGCACACTTTACTTTATGCACAGTCACTTTCTTTATTTCTTATTCTTATATTTCATTGTGTTTAGTTTTATCGGTGCTGCTACTGCTGCCAAAAAATTTCCCCTTGGGGATTAATAAAGTATATTTTATTCATATTTCATTCATTCATTCTTTAACTATGTTTTAATCGTTTTTTAATTGTTTTTACTATCTGTGTGGCACTCTGAGATTCTTGAAGGAAGAGGGCGATAAAGATATAATGCATTATTATTATTAAACTAACTCAAATGGCAAAAAGAAACGAAAAATAGATTTAACCTCCATATATAATCCTATTAATTGCATTTATTATGGAATTTAGATACTAGGATTGAGTATCTTAACCAAAAGGTCGAACAAGGCAATAACATAAATTAACCAAGGAGTACTAGTGATTCTACAATGAATATATTAGTCTATAAATTGTCAGAAATACTGAAAAAGGTGTGTCACAATTAATCAGAGTCTACGGTGGATTTGTCTGAAACCTACAAATATTTAGTTTAAAACGCTATACACAAAGAGACACAAAAAGAAAACCTTGCTTGTAAAATGACGTAAGCAGTTGCCACTTAATATTCCGTCAATTGACGAAGTTGTTCATCAACTAATCAATTCAGTTCGTATAGCCTAATTATTAAGATCTAATAATAACCGGATAAACCGTCTTACATGTTAAGTTGTTGTTTTGACCAGTTTTTAAATGTTCAGTTTGGTAAAAACGTTATTTGCTCATCTCCTTGACCTTTACATGTCCTCATGCTGCGGCTGTTTTCAGAACAGAGCAAACAGCTGCAGAAAGACCTCGCCGCCTTTACACAAGATTTGTTTATCAACCTGAGCTCTTCCACCCCATCATCATCATCATTACATTACGCGGTTTCATTACATCATAACCAACGCAATACCTCATCCCAGACACACCGACAACACGATAATCCCATAATAAATGTTGGAAACATACGGTGCAAACATCGCATGTGCTGGTATAACTTCACCAAAGTCATGTTAAAGGGCAAGAGCTGCAGGGATAATTTAATTAATGAGCAACTATTTTAATAATAATAATACATAAGATTTATATAGCGCTTTTCCAGGTGCTCAAAGACGCATTTTCATTTATGATTGATTGTTTTAAAATAAATCGTTTTGAGAAATAGTAACTTTCTAGCCAGTTTAGAAGAGCAGATCGATACCACGTCTTTACAATAAATATAAAGCTACCGCCAGCAGCTGGTTAGCTTAGCTTAGCATAAAGATATGGCACATTATGGAAATTAACAACAATGCAAATAAGCATATTTTTTTAAATCTTTTTTCATATGTGTGCGAAATGTTTGTTTTGCATCTTTGAGTGTTGTAGTGCTGGACTCTGGGAACTTGTAATGGTCGAGTCCCACATTTTATAGATAAATAATTTGATCCAAAAAGTAACTTTACGGCTGCCAACGAGGAAAATAAGTTAGTTAGCTCTTATAGTGTCTGCACACTAAGTATACATTGTGTTCACTATACTCCGGTTTGACTTGTTAATGGAGATGCTATTCCATCTACAATCAAATAATACAATACCTTCCTTGGCAGCTGGATTCTCGGAATTTCAATCGCCGGATTCAATGTGAATTGAAAATCCATCTTGTTAAGTATTGTGTTTGTGTTCGGTAATGCAGGGCACGGACCAATCAGAGTCCTGTGAGGAGCTACTGGCAGCTACAGGGTGGTTAAGTGTGTGAGAGACAACACAGAGAGGAATCTGGAGGAACAATGGTGTTTATAAAGACATTAGGTGCTGCAACAGTATCAGTTATATCAAAGAAAACAGAGCATCTCTTCATCAAAAGAGCAAAAACGGCACTGTATGCCTTTTTTAAAAGGAAAACCTATTGTTGTCTTCTTTACCGACAGATGGTTCATCAAATCACCAACCAAGAGTTCTTTTGTTTAATAGTGCCTGCTCTTTTTCAAACAGTTAATGAGGGCTTCTCAAATTGTTGTTTGTCAAACCACCTGGCAGGTTAATGCAGCAAAGTCGTACACTGGAGCAGCCTAAGCAACAGTGTGTTTGCCATATTTCTAAATAAACCACTTAAAAGATAAAGCAGTTATCAAAACAGTTGGCAACTAATTAGTCGAAAATGTGTGATGGATTTAGCCTCAGCTAGTTTCAGCTAAAACAGTCTTTAGATGCATCCCTGAAACTCAATAACCATCCCAATAAAAACAAAAATAGCTTTATTATGGGTAAATGATACATCAGAAAATAGCAGTGTGTCCCTTTAAGGAGCACGCGCACACACGGGGCCGCATGGGACTACTGGAGTGATTCTCCAAGCCGAGCAGACCTGTGATGCCGCTGCCACGCAGCGCCTCTAGGGCCGTGCGCGCGCTGACAGAGGAGAGAGGGAGGTGGGCGCGCGCGCGCAGAGAGAGGACGGAGAGCAGCCGCTGCGCGTGAAGGACCAGGGCAGTCCGGAGCGGCAGGAGTTGGGGCAGGAGGAAGAGGAGCCCGCTCACCAGGAGCCTGAGACCCACGAAGCCCCCGCGACGGAAACATGAGATTTGACAGAGATTTACGCGCGCTTACTCCACTTTTGCCTTCGCAAACACCTTCGGGGAGTTCACGTGTTTCTGCGCGTCGACGAGGAGGCAATGTTTAGACGCAGACTGCCGGCAGAGCCCCGCGGAGTTCGGACGTGTGTTTCGTAGCTCGACGGCGTGTATGAAGACGAATTATCGAGGAGCAGCACCGCGAATGTAGTCTCCGGGTGGGAGAAGCGAACCCCCCTGTATACCTGCCGCGGTCTCTCTTCTTCTGCGTGTGTTCGGCTTCTCGCGGTGCGGTGTGGGTAAAGTGAGGCGAGGATGCAGGTGAAGAAGCAGCGAGACTCGGACCGGAGCGCCGGAGACATGCTGGAAGGAGACGGCCTGCGCAAAAACCCCTCATGCTTCTCAAACATCAAGATCTTTTTGGTATCGGAATGCGCCCTGATGCTGGCCCAGGGCACCGTGGGAGCTTACCTGGTGAGTACAAGCCGCGCTCATCGCTCGTGTCCTCCAGGTTTCGCGTTCGTGGTTTCTGCTGCGCTGCCCGCCGGAGACCAAGTGACACGTAGCAAGTAATAGCGGGACTCCTTCACTGTAGCGCACCACCGCCTGCAGGGCGCATGCAACGCCGCCCGGCTGTGCCTTGTGTGTAATAGTTGTGAGAACATACAATGCTGCTTTTGTGGTCATTTATCTGTATAGGTTTAATATTTATCTATTTAGCACGATTCAAACTGAGCCCTTTTTTTCAGTCATCCAGGCAGCAGCAGCTAAGACTGACCGGACAGCTTTGCGTGGCATTGCTATTGGTCATGTTGTCATATTCAGAAAGGCATTAGTGGGCTAATTTTACCCAAAATGTCATTCAAGGTCAAGGACACCCCCCCCCCCTTCCATTCCTCTTACTTCCTCCTTTCTTTTTGATTTTGTTTTACTTGCTTTTTAATTTTCAATTCGAATTACAATTATTAATAATCAGTGAGTTATTACAAATATCGTTTTTAATGTGCCCTCTCATTAAACCTCAACATGTGTATGTCTGTAGACACATTTTGTTAATATAGATGTTGTGGGACGAGGCTCCAAATATTCCTGTAAGGGTCCCAAAGGAGCTCCGCGGCCTCAGATGACCACGTTACGTTTTGCGTGTCTCTTCCCCAACAATAACAGTTTTCTCGGCTTGCTTGCAAGTTGCAATTAATATACCTAAAGCCTGAATGCTGGGGCCATATTAGGAGTGGAACATCTTATCTTCTCCGTTGGAGGACCTGCTGAGCATCACACATCCCGCAGCTCGGAGCAGCGACAGCAGCTCGCAGTCAGTTAGGATGACTTCCTAAAGAGGACTTCCTCTTTATTGTTTATTGAACAGAGGCATTTGTTCTGCTTTTTTATATTGCATTAGCTTTGGACACCTGTTCAACCGTTTGAACAATAAAGCAGGTGATGCTTTTCATGTGTTTACTCATACAAGACCACATGATGCTTTCTGCTGTACTTTTGTTAACACAGCAGAGCTCATTTACATGGTAGGTAGGATGTTAGGTAACTGGTGGGTTGACCTACATAGGCGCTCTCTGATTGGATGATGTGACTTAAGAGTGCTTGCTGGCAGTGAATGGCCAAAACTCAACTGTCATGGACCCCGTTACTTTCTGTGAGCTGCTTACTGTACAAGACACTTAGCAGCATGCTGGGTGTCCCTCCTCCCAGCAGCCTGTCAGTGACGGCTCAGCCCACCTGCACGGGCCAGTACCTCGGAAGTACAGATTGAAGTGGCATTGTTTCCATTTTCCACGTTAATTTGAAGTGTTCTTCAGAAAGTCTGCTGATTATTTAGATTCCATTCCATACATCACGTGTCATTTAGCAGACGCTTTTATCCAAAGCGACTTACAATAAGTGCATTTCAACCTAGAGTACAAACTAAGAACAACAAGAATACAGAAAGTAACATTTCCTCAACATAGTCAAACTACAAAAGTACCATAATAAGATATTTAAGAGCCACTGAAGTGCAAATCTGTGTTTTAATCCAGATATAGTCGGAAAAGGTGCGTTTTCAGTTTCCGGCGGAAGCTGTAGAGACTTTCTGCCGTCCTGAGTTGATTATCATTTTGTTTATAAATATAAACAGAAATGCTAATCGCTATCACCGGAGCCCATAGTAAAACATTTTTTGTCCATACAGAAGTGTAAAACCAAAAGGTATTTAGTTCGTTAAGAAGTATGACTGTGGAACAAAAATGTTCTTCTACTTAATGAAGGACTGGAATGATTACTCGATTATTAGATTTTTTGATCCAATAGTCGATTGACTATTGGATCAATCGGTTGTTTCAGCTCAATTGGACATTTATTTCTCAGAATTGCAGGAGGTATCACACGAGCAAGTAATTCAATTCCTTTATTCACAGCTAATACTGTGATTGTATTTCTGTGTTCAGCACTATCCCTACAGAACGACTACGCTCAATAGGTAAACTTTACACCTTTAGTAAATAGGTGTATGTAGATCAGTAAAAGATGAGTACAGCAACACAAAACTATGTACATATATTATGGTAATTTACTGTTTGTCTCCTTTTTCATGTTCGACCTTTTTCTAGACAAAAGGGCAAACATGCAATGTTATTGTTGGCATTTTTTTTTTACTGATTTGACATAATTCAATCATGCGGCAATAATAAAGCTAATCTTTGGATCGAGATCTAGCTGATCCCAGAACCATCGTGCCATTGATGAGATTTTACCCAAAGACACGATTTTCTAAGCGGTCTCATTTTACCCAATAATAATAGTACAGGGACAATAAAGGGATAATAAAGCTACAGGGACAGATGTTTCCGTCACACTTCGCTGCAGTATCTCCATCAGATTTTAATTGCCGTTTATACAATCAATGAAGCCCCGAGAAGCTTCATTTAAGACTTGTGTGTTCCGTTTTATTTAAAATCCCTGATAAGAACCAATTCTGCCAGAGCAGAGCTCAAGCTGCAGGGTGCAACTCACAGAGGCTTTTACGCGTGACCTAAAAACTCACCTTTTTAAGAAAGCTTACTGCTAAAATCTCTTTTATGGGCTTTCCTTTTAAATATATCTTTAAAAATGTTCTGTTTTATTCTTCTCTGTAGCATTTTGAGATTGCTCAAATATAAAGTGCAATACAAATGCGATGTATTATTATTATTATTATTACCTGAACTTTGTTTGTGTCGCTGAGCAGATCTGTCAGACGCAGTAGCACTGAATCAGCTGAGCTTTGTGGGAGGAGCCTAAATAGTTTCACACAACCCCATTGTCATTTAAAAACGCATAATGAGTTATCAGCATTAAGCGCTGCGATTACCATTTTATTTCTTCATTCGTTAAAGTTATTACCGAAATGTCAATATTCAAAAATGTCTATCACCCAGGTTGTTTGTAATTGCCTTACGGGCATTAACGGAGTATCAAGGAGTATCAATACATGGCACGTATGCTCTATCAGGGTTCGTACGGTTATGGAAATCCTGGAAAAGTCATGGAATTTTAAAATGGTAATTTCCAAGTCATGAAAACAAAATTAAATCACAAACGTTTTGGAAAAGTCATGGAAATGTGTTATATTCACTTGTTCATTTACGCCGAGTTTGAAATAATGAATATATTTTAGAAAGAAAGACTCAAAATATAAGCCGGCGTACGCTCTCATACTGGCGGCGCAATTTTCTTGTTTTTCCGCGTTGCAAGTGAACGCACCGTATCTGGAAAGTTCGATGGCCATCGCTCGGGAAGCAAATGTTTATTCTATAAATAAAATATTGTCTCTTATTCATATGTTTCATTAAATATATACTGTATGCTTTGGAATTCACATTGTTTAAAAAATAAATACTCTTACTTTTTCATGTATAAACCGAGATTTCAGTTTGGTTATGGAAATTTGGTTTAAAGTCATGGAAAAGTCCTGGAAATCTATTGGTCAACACGTGTAAGAACCCTGATAATAGATCGTAGCTTATTCTAGAAGACGATAAAACCGTTCTTTAGCTCATTCCGAGTCGGTAGCGTACCTTTAGCTAACAGTCAGTAGGATTCACCTCATACAACTGAATGCAAATGATTCCAGACGGCTGCTGTGCCGTCACGGATATCACCAGTCCAGCGTGTTCACGTCGGCGCTAAACCGTAATGGGATGAAGTGGATGTCGGCATCTCGCTGCATGTTAGCCGCTAGCTGGCAACACCGACCCCGTCACTACCAAAACAAAGTCTGATTAAGTTAGGATCCCTCGTGTTTGGAGGAGACTCGTCCTTCTGGTGGGTGACGGGGTGTTCCACAACATGACCATGTTTGTTTTGTTGCCATGCGACAGATTAAACATTTCCCCAGTTTGAGTTATCTGGAGAGAATGTAGCCGTGACCATTGACCAGAATGAAATCGATGTTTCCTATATAATTAGTTCTTGGAGTATTCCTCCTGGAAGACTCTCTGTTTGAGTCAGACTGGAAGTGCATAAACACGTTCAAAGTCAAAGTCAGTTTTATTTGTCAATTTTCATACGTGCAAACATACAGAAGATTGAAATTGCGTTTCTCTTCTGTCCAACATCAAGTGATTGTGCAACATGAAGTGATTTGTGCAACATATAGACAACATAAAGTGCATGAACAATATAAAGTGCAACATAGTAAAAGAACATGTTTGTAAACATATAGACAACATAAAGTGCATGGACAACATAAAGTGCATGAACAATATAAAGTGCAACATAGTATAAGAACATGGAAACGTATAGACAACATAAATTGGACGAGCATCCTGGAGTCGAGGGCTCGACTCCTCCAGAGTGTCTCGACTGCGCAGCCGATCGGATGTTCTCTGACTGCGTCGAGCCGAGAGGAGCTGCGGCGTCAGCCGGTTGTTCGGGCCCGGCAGCGTTTCTAAGAGAACGACGACTGGTTGTAAATGCTGCCTGTCCGGAATGTTCACATTTAGTGAGGGAGAGACATCGTGACTCGGCCCGGAGCCCCCCCCCAACGATCATCCTCCTCCCCGTTGTTTGAAGTGTAGCGAAGGAGGAACCGCAGCTGTTTCCAGAGCAGCTGCGGAACGACCTGCTGTCATTGCTGCTCCTCAGAAGTCACCGATGACGACTCCTTTTTTCAACTGTAATTACAAAGCGGACGGGCTGTCCGGTGCGTGTTTATGTTACAACATGTCATCGCTCACTCGCCTGTTGTGCGTTACATAATACTGGATACTGTGATGAGCAATGTCGGATAGCATTTGTCGAAACTGATCATGTTTTAACACAGGGTTCGTACGGTCATGGAAAACCTGGAAAAGTCATGGAATTTTAAAATGGTCATTTCCAGGCCTGGAAAAGTCATGGAAAAAACTTAAATCATAAAAGTTTGGGAAAAGTCATGGAAATTTGTCATATTCACATGTTCATTTACGCCGAGTTTGAAATGATAAATATGTTTTAGAAAGAGACTCGAAATATGGCGGCGCAATGTTCTTGTTTTTTCGCGTTGCAAGTGAACGCACCGTAACTGGAAAGTTCGATGGCCATAACTCGGGAAGCAAATGTTTATTCTTTAAATAAAATATTGTCTCTTATTCATTTGTTTCATTAAATGTATACTGTATGCTTTGGAATTCACATTGTTTAAATACTAAATATTCTCACTTTTTCATGTATAAACCGAGATTTCAGTTTTGTCATGGAAATTTGGTTTAAAGTCATGGAAAAATCATGGAAATCTATTGGTCAACATGTGTAAGAACCCTGATAATACTGTAATGAGCAATGTCGGAGAGCATTTGTCGAAACTGATCATGTTTTAACAGGTATCAGTAGAGACTGAAGAGTAAAGGGAATTAGTAAAAACGTTAAACTCTCAAGAGATTGCAGCGTGAAAAGCTCAAACATAATGGAAAAGGCAAAAAGATACAAAGTGGATAAGACGTACTGAATGCAACAAAGTGGGAGGAAAAAATATTTTTACAATAAAGGAAACTCTGTTACTTATGAGATAAGATAAGATAGTCCTTTATTAGTCACTCAGTGGGGAAATTACAGGATTACAGTATCATTGCTCACAAGAGAATACAAAACGAATAATAATAGAAACAAGTAATAGAAGAAATATTAATAAGCATTAAAAAAACAGTAGAATCTAATATGTAGCAAAGTTTGTGGGAAGAAAAAAATAACTTTTGATGAGTCACCGCCGCATTCAGCCTCCATGTCTCAAAGGTCATTTCCCCTCAAACAAATTCTGATCTAATCCAAATCAACTGTTTACATTAAATGAACACAACTGAGCATTTTCCATCAGCTGAACCACAAGCAGTGAATACACTCTCTCCTTTTTCAGAGAGCTGTTTGTGTTTGCTTTTTTTTTTTTATGGCTGTGCTTAGTCAAAACTCTGATGGCGCCAGTGAGGAAATGGAAAATTGTGATGCCCTTTCAAGGGCAGTTTGGGACCGATCTGAAAATAGCTTCATAACTATTTAAATGTGACGCTGCGGTTCACATGGCAGAGGAACTGTTCCCACACAGTGCAACACGGCTCTGCTTTATACCAGATGGATAATAAAGTCTTTAACGTAAAAATATGTTGAACTTCAGGTATCCGTCAACTGGGTGCTGGGAGGGTCTGGGAGGCTCAGGCTCTTGGGTAGATGAGAGCTGGTGAGAGGGAGAAGAGATGAGCTGTTCAGCTGAATGTTGCTGTGCCCGGCTAATCAAAAACAGGCCTGTTTCCAGGGAGGAGCCGCTGTGTGGAACATCTGAACAGCTTGTTGTTCAGGGTATTCCAGTGAAAAGCTGCAGTTCAGAACTTCTGATGAACACATGCACGGCCGCTCCAGGATTATAGGCCGGCTTTTCCTGGCTGAGATCGGAGCAGATGTGAACCGGCAGATCTGATGGCGTTCCGGTCACAATGTGTTTCTCTACTGGGATGGTGCATCCAGACCCAGGCTGCATGGAAGAATAGAATATAAATATACGTTATTAATCCCCAAGGGGAAATTTGTTGACACAGTAGCACCGATAAACTAAACACAATAAAATATAAATATAAGAAAGAAAGAAAGTGACTGTGCATAAAGTACACAAAGTGAAATATAAAATATATATACAAAATACATGTAAATACAGCAATGTAAAATTTAATTATATATATATATATATATATATATATATATATATGAGAGTTTTATAGACAGTGAGTCATGGCATTACAGTTCTTATGTTACTCTACATTCAAAGATCACACAATTAATTCAAGACTGTCTATATATATATATATATATATATATATATATATTTTTATTTTTTTATTTTATTGCTGTATTTACATATATGTTGTGTGTATGTGTATATATATATATATATATATTTTATTTTTTATTTTATATTTCACTTTGTATACTTTATGCACCGTCACTTTTTCTTTCTTTCTTATATTTATATTTTATTGTGTTTAGTTTATTGCTGCTACTGTGTCAACAAATTTCCCCTTGGGGATTAATAAAGTATATTTCTATTCTATTTCTATTCTAATTACTGTTTTTCATTTGTCGACGTCAGATTCCGACTTTCTCGGTGTCGTCCCTGTGTTTGAACTTTCCGTGACTCTGGATTGACGTCGTCTCCCGTTGTTTTTCAGGTGAGCGTGTTGACGACCCTGGAGCGGCGGTTCAACCTGCAAAGCGCCGACGTCGGCGTGATCGCCAGCAGCTTCGAGATCGGGAACCTGGCCCTGATCCTGTTCGTCAGCTACTTCGGGGCCAAAGCCCACCGGCCCCGTCTGATCGGCTGCGGGGGCATCATCATGGCGCTCGGCGCCCTGCTCTCGGCTCTGCCCGAGTTCCTGACCAAGCAGTACGAGATCGGGAAGATGTGGAGGACCGAGGTGGGCCGGGACGTCTGCTCCAACACCAGCAGCGCCGACGCCCAGCAGGCCGAAGACGCCGTGTGCAACAACAGGACCAACACCAACATGATGTACCTGCTGCTGATCGGAGCCCAGGTCCTGCTGGGCATCGGAGCCACGCCGGTGCAGCCTCTGGGGGTGGCCTACATCGATGATCACGTGAAGAAGAAAGACTCGTCTCTCTATATCGGTGAGCCACTTTCTTAAAACTGTGTGAACAAAATGTAAAAAAACAACAAATTATACCTAATCTGTTGGAAAAAAAGAAGTCGGCTATCCCTCTGCTGGAGGATGGTTTGATCATCTTTAGCTGTTCAAGATAAGCAATGTTCAAGGTAACGTGATTATCACCCTGGAAATTAAAAATGTATTTGCTGCAGCACGTTGATTTCCCAAGGCAGCTCAACCCGGTAAAGTGTAACGACAGCCGTGAATGTGTGTGTTCGTCAGGTGCAATGTTTGCACACTTTGAGTCCACACAGTGTGTGTGTGTGTGTGCTTTTCTGCTGCACGCTATGTGCCGAGAACACACCTGAGCACGTGAGTGCCAGGTGAGCAAATCTGGGCGCTTTTTTTAATCTCCATTACAGGCGTTTCAGTGGCCAGATGTGGGCTGAACGTCTCTGCTTTGCTCAATCCCACCTCCAAGGCCAGATGCTGCTGATGTGGCTTCTTGGAGGTTTAGAGGTGCATTCAAAGTGCTTTCTGTGCAAAGATCTGAATGCACAACGGCTGTTTAGGGGATATGTATTTGCTGTGATATGTATATTTTCCATTTCAGTATGCAGAAGGAAGCTTTAATGCTGGGCTCATTAAGCCACGGAGCTCTTCCACTTCTATGGATCTGTCGTATGTTACAGGAACAAGCGCCCAGTGACAATATCAACACGTGTAACATTATTTGTGAAACGTGTTTATTTGCTTTCTTGCGACAACAACAAAAAAGATCGACACCACTCTCGAGAGGATATCAATCGTCTCATCTATCTTTTGGCATGGAAGCAAATAATCATTTATATCGTCAAAGCAGTTCAAGCGGTAACTTTCACCGGCTTCGGATCCTGCATCCTAAATCTTTTTGATTCCATTTTTTTAAGTTGACATGGAACACCTGGAAAAGTCATGGAATTTTAAAAAGGTCATTTCCAGGCCTGGAAAAGTCATGGAAAAAAACGTAAATCATAAAAGTTTTGGAAAAAGTCATGGAAATTGGTCATGATCACACCGAATTTGAAATAATTAATATGTTTTTTAAAGAAAGATGCTCAAAATATAAGCCGGCGTACGCTCTCAATACACAAAATGTTCTAAATTGTTCATGTTTTTACTGAGATTTCAGTTTGGTCATTGACATTTGGTTTAAAGTCATGGAAAAGTCCTGGAAATCCACTGGTCAAAATGTGTAAGAACCCTGATGTAATAGTAGGTTACCTTGTTTTACCTGTTTGTTGTCCAGCCTTTGATGGAGTAGATGACGTGTGTGTGTGCATAGTGTGTCCTGTTTGTTATCAGCGTGGTGCAGAGACAACGAGATCCTGAATAGAGGACGAGTTCAGGCACTCGCCTCTTCTCTGATGCAATGCCTTTTGTCACTCACACACAGATGTGACCTGCAGACAAAGGTGTGCTCTGTAATCTCCAGACCAAAGCTTATGTTCTTAATTGCCGGTCATTGTGTTTTATTTGTCCCAAACATGAGCTGTTTTGGGGTTTTTTACGAAAAAAAAGCACCACAAGCTTTGTTTGAAACAATAAGCGGGCCGAAAAGGCGTCGACCTTCTGGCAGCACCACAGTGGGTCGAAAGCGGCTTCCAGTGGGGAGGTGGACGGCGGAGCGATTGATTGAAGTCGGGCCGTCGTACGGGAGCCGAGATTCGGTTCTGTCCTCCTCTGATAAGCTGCAGGAAAGGCGAGCGGCGAGCGACGAGCGGCGAGGAACAATGTGGCATTGAGCCGCTCAGCTGATCGTCCTAATCCTGCCGCCGCAGGCCCGTCACGCGCCCGCCCGCCATGAATGGAGGAGGTTGTCTGACTCGCTGAGAGATTTGCTTTCACACACTGGTAATTTATTTGGAAAATTCATCGCTTTGCGTCAACAAGTTCACATTGTTACAACCGCTGTAGAACATTATGTCACGGAACATTACGTCTTTGTCTTGGCCAAATATTTGCTTATTTCCTGTGTGTTTTGCACACGTTCTGTTTTTATTTCACTGTACATACTCCTGGGGGGAAAAAGTCCCGAAGCATGACATCGATACTAAATAAAGATTATTACATTCAGGGTTCGTACGGTCATGGAAAACCTGGAATAGTCATGGAATTGTAAAATGGTCCTTTCCAGGCCTGGAAAAGTCATGGAAAAAAACTTAAATCATAAAAGTTTTGGAAAAGTCATGGAAATGTTATTATCACATGTTAATTCACGCCGAGTTTGAAATAATTCATATGTTTTTTTTTTAAAGAAGGACGCTCTAAATATAAGCCGGCGTACGCTCTCAATACGCAACATATAAAAAAAAAATCATATTTATACCGAGATTTCAGTTTGGTCATGGAAATTTGGTTAAAAGTCATGGAAAAGTCATGGAAAAGTCATGGAAATCCATTAATCAACATGTGTAAGAACCCTGTACATTACATTACATGTCATTTAGCAGACGCTTATATCCAGAGAGACTTACAATAAGTGCATTTCAACCTAGAGTACAAACTAAGAACAACAAGAATACAGAAAGTAACATTTCCTCAACATAGTCAAACTACAAAAGTACCACAATAAGATATTTAAGAGCCACTGAAGTGCAAATCTGTGTTTTAATCCAGATATAGTCGGAAAAGGTGCGTTTTCAGTTTCCAGCGGAAGCTGTAGAGACTTCCTGCTGTCCTGATGTCAGAGGGGAAAGATACGGTTAATGTAGCGCTATGGTGACATTGACTCATGACCATGAATGTACTCTTTGTCGTCGTGTTAGTTGGTCTCTACAGACAAGTTTTTGTAGAGGATTTTAAGGGGAATTTTTTTGGTTTGAAGAAGACGTTTATGAAAAATGAGAGAGGGAAACATCCAGAGGAATCTGAGACGAGGAACCTGGCGTGCGTCTGATAACAGCTGCAGACAGACGGAGAACTTCCTTGAGGCTCTTCTTTTCATACTGCTGGATTACAAGTGTGTAAATATTCATGCAATTTGGCACGCAGACTCCTGCACAGCTTTAAGAGTTGAAACCTCTCCAAGCGCTCGATGTGAGACGCAGGTGACGGTAATCATGTTGCTTTGATTCCCTTTAATGATCTGATGCCACATCGTATTACGTTCAGCCCACGCGAAGAGCGTTGTGTTCAACCCCGATACGTGGCATCACGTGTGATCCAATCTGCGACGTCTTCCACAACTGTTGCCCGCTGCTGTCTTCAGAACACATTTTCACCTGGGAATGAGGTCAGGGGTCGTACGGTCATGGAAAACCTGGAAAAGTCATGGAATTTTAAAATGGTCATTTCCAGGCCTGGAAAAGTCATGGAAAAAACTTAAATCATAAAAGTTTGGGAAAAGTCATGGAAATGTGTTATAATCACGTGTTCATTTACGCCGAGTTTAAAGTAATGAATGTGGATGAATGTGGGAAAAGTCATGGATATTTGTTATCACATATTCATTTATGCCGAGTTTTGAAATAATTAATTGTTTTTTTAAAGAAAGTTCGATGGCCATAGCTCGGGAAGCAAATGATTATTCTTTTAATCAAAAATATTGTCTCTTATTCATTTGTTTTATTTAATGTATACTGTATGCTTTGGAATTGTTTAAATACTAAATGTTCACAATAATACAGAGATTTCAGTGCGGTCATGGAAATTTCGTTAAAAGTCCTGGAAAAGTCCTGGAAATCCATCGGTCAAATTGTGTAAGAACCCTGTGAGGTGTTATTGTTCAGATTAGAGGCTCGAGCCAAGTGGCCAGGTGGAAAGTGCGTGCCTTTTTGGCAGCGGCCGGCCCCGCCCTCTACGAGTATGGCGCTGCTGCGGGGCGAGCCGAGAGGCCTGGAGAGGAGCCATAATTACAGAGCGAGGCAAGAATGCCAACCAGCCGGCCACGAGGTGGGTCCAAGTGGGCCGGGCTGCACACGCATACCACACGAGCCTGAGAAAAACAACTCGTCCAGAGGCTCCGCTGTGTACACTGCAGCGGCCGTGACTGACTGCTGTATAAACGGCTGTAAAACACACTCCAGCCAGGCGGACTTTTTGGAGAACTTTTTGTCTCCGTCTGGTTAAGACATGTCCACCGTCATTCTTAGGATTTTTTTTTCTCCCGGAGCGTGCACACCTTCTTCTTAAAAGGAGGTACTTCAGCGTTTTTAAATGCCGTCTCCAGATTCGATGGCATGCGTTTTTTTTTTTTGTTGGATCGCTGCCCGAGTCTAGACGTAGGCACTCGTCTCTGGCCAAAGTAAATAAATATGATTGGACAGATTGCGTCAACAGGATCTCTATTCCCACTGCTCTCTGACCTTTCGCTATCCACTGCTAATTCCGGCTCTTCCCACAGGACCCCAGCATTAATATACTGTCGGACACGGAGAAGGGTTTAGAGCTGGCGTCGTGTATCTGACGGCACCGGCTCCAGGTTTCAGAAGCTTTTTAACAGCCTGGGAATTCGTCATAAAAATATAATGTGCAGTATGTGGTGCATGTGGTAAAATACACGTATAGGGGGGACTGAAAGTATGACATTAATTAATTCATCCGTGTCGTGCGTTTTTCTGCAAAATCCCACAGATTTTGACCCGTGGACATGGCTTGTTAAATAATAAATGTATGATCAGATTTAATAGGCTGCTAATGGAGAAGAGCAATTATCGTGCAACTTTTTAATTCAGCTTCTTCCACTGGCAAAAGACACACAGGTGCTGAAGTTGTCTAAAGTCTTAGTTTCATTGATGGCCATAACTCAAGAATATATGTGGTCTTGCCATAATTACGCAGGGTTCGTACGGTCATGGAAAACCTGGAAAAGTCATGGAATTTTAAAATGGTCATTTCCAGGCCTGGAAAAGTCATGGAAAAAAACTTAAATCACAAAAGTTTTGGAAAAGTCATGGAAATGTGTTATAATCACATGTTCATTTACGCCGAGTTTGAAATAATGAATATGTTTTAGAAAGAAAGACTCAAAATATAAGCCGGCGTACGCTCTCATACAGGCGGCGCAATTTTCTTGTTTTTCCGCGTTGCAAGTGAACGCACCGTAACTGGAAAGTTTGATGGCCATAGCTCGGGAAGCAAATGTTTATTCTTTAAATAAAACATTGTCTGTTATTCATTTGTTTCATTAAATGTATTATGTATGCTTTGGAATTCACATTGTTTAAATACTAAATGTTCTCACTTTTTCATGTATAAACCGAGATTTCAGTTTGGTCATGGAAATTTGGTTCAAAGTCATGGAAATCCATCGGTCAACATCTGTAAGAACCCTGATTATGGTATGGCAAATATCCTATAGTATAAATAATGACATTATTACATTTTGGACATGGATGTAAACTGCAACGTGACGTGTTGGTGGAGGCGTAGCGCCGTGAGGCGGTAGTTCTAGTTCAACGCTGCCACAGTGTTGTAAGTAAACATTGAGCTGCAAGGTCTGAAGTCTGTATGGACACCGACGCTTCAGGCTAAATGCTACTGTTAGCAGCCTGAAGGGCTCATGGTGGAAATGCTGGTTTGTAGCGAGTCATTTTTACCATCTTAGTTCAACTTGGGAGCATTCTAACATTTACTCATTGATTTGCTCTCTCTCTCTGTTTCCATCTTCTCTCTCTCTCTCAACCAAACTAGGAATGACAGACTAGCTATGGAGAAACAAAAGGGCTCTCTATGTCTGAGATGAGATAACTACCTCCACCTGCAGAGTGAACTCGTGTTCCTTTCATATCTGAATGCTGCTGTCAAACCCTGGCTTGTGTGCCATCAGTTTTCCTCCTGGTTCATTGCTATAAATGTAGCTTCAAGTTTGTTCTGAAAACAGATTGCAGTCGACGCTCTCTGAGGGATCTTCAACTCGTCGGCATTCCTGCTGAACTGCTGTGCCTCCAAAGAGTTGCTGCAGTAGGGCGTTTTGTATAAGCTACTTAAACCCGGCGCATGTTAATGTCATCTTGAAGGATTAGATTCTAAATGGGTTTTTCCGTCCCCGCCATAAGCCGCATGCTGAGTTTGCATAGCAACACCAGTTTGTTTTATCTCAAGATGATGAACGGCGTTGCGGTAAACGCTCATCAGCCAGCCGCTGCTCCTCTGCGTGACTCTAATGAACGGCGTGGGCTCGGCGTTCCACCGCGTGAACGACCGGAGGGCGGCGCGCTCCGCCTCAGCCCCCTGGAGGCACTGAGATTATCTTTTATCCAACTGGTCAACAACATACTGCTGCTGTCACCAACCTAATCAGTAATTATCCCCAAATACACTCGAGTATCATCAGGGTTCATACGGTCATGGAAAACCTGGAAAAGTCATGGAATTTTTATTTTTTATTTCCAGGCCTGGAAAAGTCATGGAAAAAACTTAAATCACAATTCTTTGGGAAAAGTCATGCAGGGTTCTTACAGTCATGGAAAACCTGGAAAAGTCATGGAATTTTAAAATGGTCATTTCCAGGCCTGGAAAAGTCATGGAAAAAACTTAAATCACAACTTGAATCATAAATGTTTTGGAAAAGTCATGGAAATTTGCTATAATCACATGTTCATTTGAGTTTAAGTTCATGGAGTTTGAAATAATGTCTGAAAGACGCTCAAAATATAAGCCGGCACACGGCTCAATACGCTAAATTTTCAAAAATGTTCATGTTTTTACCGAGATTTCAGTTTGGTCATGGAAATTTGGTTTAAAGTCGTGGAAAATCATGGGGAAATCATTGAAAAGTCATGGAAATCCATTGGTCTAAATGTGTAAGAACCCTGATTGGGATAATAGCAGATCCCCCAAAAGATAGCATGGTCCGACTAAAGCTAGATTCAAATGATACCATCATGTAAACGCACTGAGTGATCGATGAGCGGCTGCCTCAAGTTAAAGTTCAGTCCCATCTGAGCAGGGGAAGCTATTTGATTTTAATCTGCCGTCCTTCCTTGTAGCCTAACGAGGTAATCGCTCAGTCCCGCCTATGAATGAGGCCAAACACACGTAGCTAATTTGTTTGCCGATGAAGAGTTGATTGAAGACTTGTTTGTAGACTTGTTTGTTTAGACTTGGCGTTGGCCTCAGAGGGGCGTGGGCCTCAGAAGGACTCGTCATCTGGCTGCTTGTCAGAAGAGTCTCGCCGCCCCGAGTCAATCTGCTGTTTTTGTGGGATAGCATTGCAGTGACGCTGTAATTATTCCAGTGTATGTTTAGCTACGGTCTGCAAGCTGCCGTCTGTTGGACGTCTTGACTGCTCGGGTTCAAGATAAGCAGCCAACGTTTTCACACAATCCCTCATTTTGTTTTGTTTTTGACAGCTTCCACACAAAATAGAGGAAATGTTAATTGTTCCAAATATAAACAGGGTTCTTACGGTCATGGAAAACCTGGAAAAGTCGTGGAATTTTAAAATGGTAATTTCCAGGCCTGGAAAAGTCATGGAAAAAAACTTAAATCATAAAAGTTTTGGAAAAGTCATGGAAATTGGTTATCACGTGTTCATTTACCACACATTTTTTTTTTAAGAAAGCCGCTTAAAATGTAAGCCGGCGTACGCTTTCAATACGCAAGATTTACTAAATTGTTCGTGTTTGGTCATGGAAATTTGGTATGAAGTCATGGAAAAGTCATGGAATTTTAAAATGGTTATTTACAGGCCTGGAAAAGTCATGGTAAAAACTGAAATCATAAAAGTTTGGGAAAAGTCATGGAAATGTGTTATATTAACATAATTCACATGTTTTAGAAATAAATACTCAAAATATAAGCCGGCGTACTCTCTCATACTGGCGGCGCAATTTTCTTTTTTTTCCCGCGTTGCAAGTGAACGCACCGTAACTGTAAAGTTTGATGGCCATAGCTCGGGAAGCAAATGTTGTCTCTTCATTTGTTTCATTAAATGTATACTGTATGCTTTGAAATTCACATTGTTTAAATACTAAATGTTGTCACTTTTTCATGTATAAATCGAGATTTCAGTTTGGTCATGGAAATTTGGTTTAAAGTCATGGAAAAGTCATGGAAATCCATCGGTCAACATGTGTAAGAACCCTGAATTTAGAAGAGTTAGCTTATAACTCATCAGGCTTTCAATAAGTCTTTTATTTTTGTAAAAGTGTCTAACTTGCATCCGACTAGTCTAAGAGTAGAGATCTGGACTTGCTCCACACACAACGTTCACTCCGATATCTTTAGGAAACCGGCCTCTGCATGATGCGTCTGGAAACCCTTCAAAGAGGATTTTTAAAGCTCCACTGATGATGGGCCAACTTCTCAGGCCTGATGAACCTTTCATCCCTCCGCTGGACAAAGAGGGAACTGAGAAAGTGTCCGTTTGTAAGCCAGTAAAGAGGTCAGACCTCGACGGGAAGTGGATCGGTGTTGGATGACAGATATGAAACCCTCGGCCGGCTCCCCAGGGCCTGCAGAGCCGTACGTTGACGCGCCTCGATTTTTCTTCTATCAGATAGCCATCTGCAGCCTGAAAGGTGCCACATGTGGCGCCCTGCTGCATTGTGGTAATATGTACATGTATTAGCGTGGTTGTGGCACCTGTTCCTGCATCTTGAACCCCCCCCGTGGCTTCAGTAAACCTCCCCATGCCACCATGGAGCCGTCTCCAGGCAATCTGGGTCAGGCTCTGTCGCTGCTGATTAAAAAGGGGGTTTTTTGGTCACCCAAGGGGCGGGGGGGAGGAGCATGGGGATAAGAGGTGGGTGGAGACGGATAATAAACACGGTAGCATTAGCCAGCCGTTGCCACGGAAACGGTCAGTTGTTAGGCGTTTTTTTTTTTTTTTTTATACGATTGGTTAGAGATGCTCGGTCCTGATGTGAAGGATGCAGCTGTCTCTCACCTCGGCCTGATCTTCAAACCACACAGGCGCCGTGTTCCTGTTTGTACAAACCGCCGCTGCCCTTACAGAGGGCGTACAGTTGCATGCAGTATGGTTTTAATTGGGACAAACTACTTCCTCGCGACATTGCACCTTGAACTTTTTGTGGTTATGAATAGCCAGAACGTCAGCAAGATCCGATGCAGCTCACGATCGTGGTCTTCATCGGCTCCCCCCCCCCCCCCCGACCTTACGGCCTCGGCTCACCTGTACCAAGAGAGCAAATTTTCTTCTTCGCAGAGTTTTGTCGACCGGGGGTCAAAACGTCATTTCCGGTCAAGTATTTTCACAATAAAATCCCTGTCTATTTTTTCCAGTATTAAAGTCACCTTCACAATAAAAGTCCCTTGTTATTGTAAGTCACGTCACGGATTTCAACCGGCTCCGTCGATCTGTAATACCAACATACAGTCACTCTCATGAACATACATTAATTCTTGCCATTTCCATTTGCATAGAATAAACATTACCCCTATGCTTGATAATACATTTATAACAATATCAATATTCTCCCTAATATGTTCTATTATAATATCTTTCTATATGTATTAATTTAAAACATAAGACCTCTGCAGATGTTATCAAAATAAACTATTAGAACCTACCACTGTCCAGTTCAAATTGCACAAACGCTTTAAAACTCACACATTTGGCCTCTGCTCAGCTCTCGTCTCGGACATACAACAAATGAGCAATTTGAACTGTATGGCGAGGCCTGACCTTGGACAAGGACTTTGCTCAGGAAATCCAAATTCATGCTGTGCTCGTGGCTTTTCCACAAATCCCGAGCCTCATTGATCGAGTGGTGTGTAAGGGGTTGCTCTCTGGGCCTCTAGGATTACTCCGAGGTATGTTCAGCACTTAATCCCCATATCACTGATGGCGAGGAGTGAGGGATAACAGTGCCTAATTAAATGGAGTCTGATCAATAGGTGGCCAGTAATTATAATGAACCGTTTGATTAAATAAAAGTTGACTGAATCGATGTGTAAACAGAGCGTGGTCCTGTTAACAGTTCAGCTGACTTCTTCCAGTGTTTCCATTCATGTAGTCTCATCACATTCATTCAGTAGAACCTAAAGGAAAGGTTTTTGGACCCATGTTGTGCTTTAGAAGGGTAGTGATACAAACATGTTTTTTATTAAAAAAGTACAAAAGGACAAATAAAACTTAAGAATTTGTGATGATCAAAAACAAGTTAATTGAGGAATTCCTGGAATTCTGGATGGTGAAATACATTTATTGCAAAGATATTTACAATTAAAACTCCGTTGGGTCTATTTAGACCCATGTTGTGTATCAAAGGGTTAACAGTTCAGCTGACTGATGGTTTTTGCCTTTGTCGATTTAAAAGATGTATGCGCTAAATGTATTATGGAAACTATAGACCAAACTACGCTATAGCCAAGTTGATTTTCTCCAAACTAGTTCAACTTAATTCCAATTAACATAAACCTACGTGTGTACACATGGAGTCTGACTTGTGCTTTTAACCCGTCCTATGCTTGACGAGCAGTGGGCGCCCCCTGCCCATCAGGATCTGACGTAATGGTCCTTTGCACACACACACGCGCACACACACGCACACACACACACACACGCACACACACACACACACACACACACACACACTCGCAAACCCATTGAAAAGCCTGCACTAGCAATTTGGGGTTCGGTGTCTTCCTCAGGACACTTAGACATGCGAACTAAAGGAGAAGGAAGCCGGCCGGCCACGTTTAGCCGTCTGTCGTCTTCACCTTCTGAAATGACAAAAACATCAGCTAGAACTAATAAACAATAAAAGAAGAAAGAAGAAATATACTTTATTAATCCCCAAGGGGAAATTTGTGGACACAGTAGCACCAATAAACTAAACACACAAGAATAAAATATTAATATAAGAAAGAAAAAGTGACTGTGCATAAACTATACAAAGTGAAATATAAAATACAAAATAAAATATATAGGTGTGTGTGTAAAATATATATATATATATATATATATATATATATATATATATATATATATATATATATATATATGCAAATACAGCAGTGTAAATTGAATAAAATATAGACAGTGTGCAAAATGCAAAGTGTGTGTTTGTTATTGCACTAGTTTCTGGCAAGAGGTGCTTTGTCGTAGAGCCTCATAGCCGTCGACAGGAATGTTTTCCTGTAGCGTTCCTTGTTGCAGCGGAGCGAGACGAGGCGGTTGAAACCGTGAGAAACTGGCCAAAAGGTCCAAATGAAAGTTTAGTCAGATTTTCCCTCTTCGGTCTGGTGTTTGTTTTCTGTTAACATGGAAGAACCGCTTTATAATCTCAAATGGAATAGAATAGAAGTTCAGAAGGACCAGTGGAGTTTGTTTCATCGCTATGGAAACCTTGTCGCTAATACTATCACGTCAGTTATCACAATCTCTCACAGGGTTCGTACGGTCATGGAAAATCTGGAAAAGTCATGGAATTTAAAAAATGGTCATTTCCAGGCCTGGAAAAGTCATGAAAAAAACTTAAATCATAAAAGTTTGGGAAAAGTCATGGAAATGTTATAATCACTTGTTCATTTACGCCGAGTTTGAAATAATGAATATGTTTTAGAAAGAAAGACTCAAAATATGGCGGCGCAATGTTCTTGTTTTTCCGCGTTGCAAGTGAACGCACCTTAACTGGAAATTTCGTCGCCCATCGCTCGGGAAGCAAATGTTTATTCTTTAAATAGAATATTGTCTCTTATTGATTTGTTTCATTAAATGTATACTGTATGCTTTGGAATTCACATTGTTTAAATACTAAATGTTCTCACTTTTTCATGTATAAACCGAGATTTCAGTTCATGGAAATTTGATTTAAAATCATGGAAAAGTCCTGGAAATCCATTGGTCAACATGTGTAAGAACCCTGCCTCAGTTTATTTATTACACAGCAACGATTTAAAAGTCCGGTCAACTTGTTTTATTCTTCACTTCCCTCCTTTCCCGGAGAAAGGAGGGAAGCGGCCTGTTGGCATCTCTACCCGGATAATTAGGCCAAGCCACCTGCTGAAGAAGCCGTCAGCAGCTGCTGCCGAAGAGTCCCGGACCTCTCGGTGCTCCTCGTCTTCAATAGAGCAGCTGCGGCGCTCCATCGGAGGGATGTTTACGCTCTGGACGTTTGCCCTTTCTCCTCCGCGCCTCCATCCGACCACCCGACCGACCAACAATGGAGACCGTGGGTCGCCGCGTCTCGGCTTCCGAGCAAACATCTGAGGCGGGATGACAAACGGATCGCTGTCGCCGGGCAGAAAGACAAGCCGTCGCTCTGTTCCGCCGACTCCTCCCCATCCATCCGTCCTTCGCGCCCCTCTGTCTCCGGCTCTGCCGACCCGGCGTTAACAGAGCCGGCAGTCTGCTTCCAGCATCGCATCACGGCCCCGTTTGAAAAACACGTCTGATGGTGTCGTCTGATGGCACAGAGAGAACATCATTATTGTAGCGGCAGTCGAAGCATGCAATACGGAGATATTACAGAGTTCGTACGGTCATGGAAAGCCTGGAAAAGTCATGGAATTTTAAAATGGTCATTTCCAGGCCTGGAAAAGTCATTGGAAAAAACTTAAATCATAAAAGTTTTGGAAAAGTCATGGAAATTTGTTATAATCGCACCGATTTTGAAATAATTAAAATATTTTTTAAAGAAAGACGCTCAAAATATAAGCCGGCGTACACTCTCAATACACATGTTCTAACATGTTTTTACCGAGATTTCAGTTTGGTCATGGATATTTGGTTTAAAGTCCTGGAAAAGTCATGAAATCCATTGGTCAAAATGTGTAAGAACCCTGATACTATTATAATGTGTTTATAGAACGGAGCTGGCAGCATTGATTCACATGAACAGGCTAATTGCGTGTGCCGTCTACTAACAACGAAGAGGAGTTCATTAATCACGAATATGGATTTAAATCTGTCGGACATGAAACAAAAACAAATCGACTTTCAGTTGGAGCAACTAGTCCTGATGCCATTGAGGTTAATAAGGGCTTTTACAGCTTCCTGAAATAGCAAGGAGTGGTTAATGCGCCTCAAAGATTAAGCTACTGCACGTCAGGTTAGCGTAGCCTAATGCCGCTGATCTACAACCCGATGACGGGCCGCCTGGGCTCAAGCAAATACACTGTGCATGTTTAGATCAGCTCGACTTATGGAACTAGAAAGGTGGGATAAGAAACGATGCACAAACGTTTTAAAGCGATGTTTTACCACTAAAATATATTCAATATGATATGCTGTTTCATGCACGGTGGTGGAGTCGCCTCACAGCAGGAGGGCCACGGGTTCGGATCCCAGTCTGGGCGGTCCTTCTGGGTGGAAGATTGGAAGACTTTTTTTGCCTTGGGCGCTCTGGATTTGTCATAAGCGCTCGGGAAATCGGCTTAGGCGCACGCCCAAATAGTGTCTATGCAGAAAAACCCCTGATTGTTAAAAGAGACTTCTTTTACTAAAAATAATTATATTCAGGGTTCGTACGGTCATGGAAAACCTGGTAAAGTCATAGAATTTTAAAATGGTCATTTCCAGGCCTGGAAAAGTCATGGAAAAAAGATAAATCATAAAAGTTTTGGAAAAGTCATGGAAATGTGTTATGATCACATGTTCATTTACGCAGAGTTTGAAATAATTAATATGTTTTTTAAAGAAAGACGCTCAAAATGTAAGCCGACGTACGCTCTCAATACGCAACATGTTCTAAATTGTTCATGTTTATACCGAGATTTCAGTTTGGTCATGGAATTGAACATTAAGATGGCGCCGCAGATGGCAGCCTCGGTACTTCGCTCTCTCGTACTTTTTCTGTTTTTGTTTGTTTGTCTCGTCTCCAGCTCTCCCTCTCTGATCACATACAGCAGGGAGGTACTCTTAAACCTTCAGCAATCCACCGGTCAAACTTTTTCACCGGTTTTCATTGAACCGGAATACTTTACAGAGACTTTGGTTGGAGGAGCAGCGGCTCTTCTCGGAATTCGCCGCAGACGCCGGCGTGGGAAGCGCGCAGGCGCTTCGTTAAAGTGCGCCGACGCGGATTTCGAACTGCGCTCCCGCCAATTCACCTGGCGAACGTCCGCTCTCTGGCGAACAAGATTGATGAACTGATGCTTCTAAACAAAGCCAACACGGACTTTAGTAGATCTGCCGCCCTCTGCTTCACGGAAACCTGGCTCGGTGCGCACATCCCGGTCAGCGCACTACATCTGCCGGGCTTCCAACTCCACCGGCGGACCGCCACGGCTCTGTCGGGAAAACGAGGGAGGCGGGATCTGCTTTTATATTAACGTGGTTGGTGCACAGATGTCACAGTGTTAATGGAATCATGCAGCCCTCACCTAGAAACACTTTTAATAGACTGCAAACCATTTTATTCACCCCGGGAGTTCTCCTGATTCATTCTGGCCGGTGTGTACATCCCACCTCAGGCCTGTGTGGGCGAGGCACTCCAACACCTGGCTGGGCAGATCGCCACCATGGCGCACAAACACCCAGGCTCCTGCTCATTGTTCTTGGGGACTTTAACAGAGCAAACCTCAGCAAAGAACTGCCTAAATACAGACAGCATATCAAGTGTAGCACCAGGGACAAAAACACACTGGACCACTGCTACACTGTTCTGAAAGATGCATATCACTCAGTCCCCCGTGCAGCTTTGGGACTATCTGATCATTGTCTGGTCCATCTTCTGCCGTCCTACAGGCAGAAACTAAAATCTGCAAAGCCTGTGGTGAAGACTGTGAAGAGATGGACCAATGAGGCCAAGCTGGAGCTACAGTCCTGCTTTGCCTCCACTGATTGGAGTGTTTTGAGGCTGCTGCTACAGACCTGGACGGGCTCACTGACACTGTGACATCCTACATCAGTTTTTGTGAGGACATGTGTGTGCCGACTAAAACCTTCTGCACATACAACAACAATAAACCCTGGTTCACTGCAGGACTCAGGCAGCCGTCGGGCTAAAGAGGAGGCCTACAGTGGTGGGGACAGGATTCTCTACAACCAGCCCAGAAACTGCCTCACGAGGGAGATCAAGTTAGCTAAGAAGAGCTATACTGATAAGCTGGAAAAGAAGTTTTCAGCCAACGACCCCTCGTCAGTCTGGAGAGGCCTGGAAGTACTCACCAACTACAAGAGACCATCCCCCCCCACTGTGGACAATCACCGTCTGGCCGACGACCTGAATGTGTTCTACTGCAGGTTCAACAAGCCCACTTCCGCCACGCCCAACTGCCCCATCAACAAACAATCATCTGCCTCCCTCTCACCTCCCCACCCAACCCCCCACGGCACTGACGATCTGCGAAGGGATGTGAGTCGGCTCTTTCAGAGACAGAAGATCAGGAAGGCTCCGGGCCCAGACGGTGTGTCCCCTCCTGCCTGAAAGCCTGTGCTGACCAGCTGGCCCCCATCTTCACGGAGATCTTCAACCGATCACTGGAGCTGTGTGAAGTCCCTTCCTGCTTCAAGCGCTCCTTGATCATCCGGTCCCCAAGAAATCCTCCATCACAGGATTAAATGACTACAGACCCGTTGCCCTGACGTCTGTGGTCATGAAGTCCTTGAAAGACTTATGTTGACCCACCTGAAGGACATCACAGGCCCCTGCTGGACCCCCTGCAGTTTGCGTATCGCGCAAACAGGGGGGTGGATGATGCGGTCAATATGGGACTGCACTATATACTGCAACACCTCGACTCCCCAGGGACATACGCAAGGGTTCTGTTCGTGGACTTCAGCTCGGCATTCAACACGATCATCCCGGAGCTTCTTCATCCCAAACTCTGCCAGCTCACCGTGCCAGCCCCCACCTGTCGGTGGATCACTAACTTCCTGACAGACAGGACGCAGCAGGTGAGGCTGGGAAAACCGTATCCAGCACCCGGACCATCAGTACCGGTGCGCCCCAGGGATGTGTGCTCTCTCCACTGCTCTTCTCCTCTACACCAACGAGTGCACCTCAGGGGACCCGTCTGTTAAACTCCAGAAGTTCGCAGACGACACAACGGTCATCGGCCTCATCAGGAGCGGTGACGAGTCTGCGTACAGACGGGAGGTTGAACAGCTGGTCCTCTGGTGTGGTGAGAACCACCTGGAGCTGAACAAGCTCAAGACTGTGGAGATGACAGTGGACTTCAGGAGGAGCCCCCAACACTACCCCCCCTCACCATACACAATAGCACTGTGTCCGCAGTGGAGACCTTCAGGTTTCTGGGATCCACAATCTCCCAGGACCTGAAGTGGGCCTCCAACATCAACACCATCCGGAAAAAGGCCCAGCAGAGGCTGTACTTCCTGCGCCAGCTCAGGAAGTTCAGCCTGCCTCAGGAGCTGCTGATCCTCTTCTACACCGCCATCATCCAGTCTGTCCTCTGCTCCTCCATCACTGTGTGGTTTGGATCGGCCACCAAACAGGACAGAGGCAGACTACAGCGGATCGTCAGGTCGGCAGAGAGAACTATTGGTTCCAGCCTGCCCTCCATCCTGGACTTGTACACCTCCAGAGTCAGGAAGCGGGCTGGAAAGATCACTACAGACCCGTCACACCCTGGACACAAGCTGTTCCAACTCCTCCCCTCTGGGAGGCGCTACAGAGCTCTGTACGCCAAAACTACCAGACACAGAAACAGCTTCTTCCCTCTGGCTGTCACCCTGATGAACAGTTGATCAGACTCTCCATCTGCACTATCTGCACTTTTTTAACTACTGCCTTTAATGTCTTTTTGAATCTTTTTTATATTTATCTAGTTTAATGTATATTGTGTATGTATGAGAGAGCAAAGTGGAACCGGAGACAAATTCCATGTATGTGAAAACTTTCATGGCCATTAAAGCTGATTCTGATTCTGATTCTGATTCTGAAATTTGGTTAAAAGTCATGGAAAAGTCATGGAAGTCCATTGGTCAAAATGTTTAAGAACCCTGTATATTGAACAAATGTTTTTTTTAGATCGCTGGACGCTTCAGAATACATAACTTTCACACCAATTAAAATATAATTGGCATCTGTTTTGTCTAAAATTACAGATGACGATGTAGTAAAAAAACAAACTGTTTGGGATTCTTAGTGAAAGTTACTATTTATTGTCCTGCTACTTGGGAATCATTTAGTTTTCAGTAGTCTAGACTCATAGCGGGAGTCTGGAGTCTAGCTATGACGTAATGAAGCCGTCACCGAGGCCCCACGTTGACCTCCCGTTTCAGCCCGTGACCTCTCGGAGGCTTAGACTGAGCCGGAGCTCAGCTTAACGGGACGGGGCGTCGAGGGGAGGAGAGCCGTGCGGTCGAGGCCTGGCCGCCACTCTGCAGGAAACACGACTCCTCCATCCTCACGGGAAAAATGCTCATCGCTGTAGACGAGTCCTCGAGCTGCGTGTTTGATACAACCACTTGGCATCATCACTTGTTTACGCCGGGGAAAGTTGGAGGTTGACTCGACGAGGAGGCGGTGTTTTGATGAGAGCTCGCAGCTGGACGTGTGTGTGTGTGTGTGGGAGGGGGGGGTGGTCACATTTTTTGGGAAGGTTTGACGCAAGCGGAAGTTAAAGTAGGATGATCCTGATGTAATGGCATTTGAATGTGAGTTGAGAGCCTACTTTAAGCTCTGGCTGGTTATTTAGGTCATTGCTGTGTAGAGCCAACACGGTTACGATGGGATACGGAGGATCAACAAAACATCTCTTCTTTTATTTTTTTCTTCTCTGGAACAATAAATTGAGGAATAATTAGTTGATCAACCTTTTAAAATCTAATCTAATTAAAAAAAAAAACTTTTCAGTCGACTTTTAAAGCCAAATGTCTACTGTTTGCAGCCTCTGAAAAATAAAGATTTGCTATATATATGAATTATTTATTTGGCTATCGGAAATTATATTTTCATGCATTTTAGACAAAAAAAATAATCGAGGTGGGGGGGGGAATAATCTGCACACTTATCAATAATTAATACAATATAAATGAACCATTTGGATTACTTGAGAATGCATTGCAAAGAAAATAGTTTTTAGAGGGCAGAAGCTAAATGAATGTAATATTAATTTAATAAAATGGGGGAAAAAAAGAAAATATTAATTTAATAACCGTATTCTCTAATATGTATTTATTCATCACCCAGTAAAACCTCCTGGCTTCAGTGTGAATGATGTTGACGCTGGTACTAAAAGCCACTCGGATGAGCCGAGGCGTCACTTCCTGGGGTGAAATCTGGTGTCTAATGCTGTTGGTACCAATTTATGGATCCCTGAAGACATATTAGCTGTTAATATCGTCTGTACCTCATCGATGTATCCTTCACCGAGGAGGAGACTTTTACATGACGCGTACCTATTTATGCCGGCATGAGATGACATAACTGCAATGGAATTGATCATCATGTGTAGAGAATTTAAAGTCGATCTTGTTTAATCTCAGGAAAGAGAATTTATTTCAGACAAACTCGTTTTCCTCTGGGCGAATGAGTTTTTAGTGTTGGTAGGTTCCCATCATGCAGGGTTAGCGTGTCGGTAGTATCGCTCAAACAAAGAGGAAGGGGAAGTGGTGCTTCAGTAAGATATTGTTTGAAAAATGTATCATAGAAATGTTTTCAGTTCCCTAAAGATAAATGACTTTGAGATCAAAAGAGGAATAAAGTACAAATGAAGTGGGACAACTTTAGAAAATGCACAACCAACATCCTGCAGGTGTTTAGCAGAGTCCCTGTTACTATTAGCAGAGGGAGTGGGCGGTCATTAGAGAGCCACTGGTGATGTCATTACATGCTTATGAATGAAGTACTAAGACCTGATGTCTGAATGCACTTTCTAATGAAATGTTGGTTAGAAGCTGCAGCAGGTTACGACTTACGAGTGATGAGAAATGGAACAACAGCTGATTCAAGAATGTCAGGGTTTGACACAAGATTAATATTGAGCTATTAAAATAATGGTACGAGATATCTCTGACCAATCTCAGATCCGAGCTCAACCTGCTCATATAACATATTCCGTTTTATTTATTTGGATTTTTCTGCCACTACATGCAACGTGAATGCTGGTCATTCCACTGCGTCTGCTTCTGGAACAACCGAGCACTGATTGACAACTTTACGAACACCAATCACTTGGATTGCTTTTGGACATTGTAAATCCTGGACGTGTCGTGGTGCAGAGCTCCGTGCATATTACTGACCGGCGTGTAGTCGGGCTGCAAAGGGAGGGTCACATCGAGGCCGGCGTGTTTGTGAAGAACAAATGAAGGTGCAGCAAAAGTACAACCAGTTGGTTATCAATACAATACAAGGCCAACGCTGGGTGACTCACTCATTACAGTCCTCCAAATGAAGCTGTATTCATGCCCTCTAGTCAAACAACCTCAGCTTCCTCTATATATATATATATATATATATATATATATATATATATATATATATATATATATGAATATTTGCACATATGTTGTGTGTGTGTATATATACATATTTGCACATATGTTGTGTGTGTGTATATATACATATTTGCACATATGTTGTGTGTATATACATATATATTTTATTTAGTATTTTATATTTCACTTGTATAGTTTATGCACAGTCACTATTTCTTTCTTTCTTATATTTATATTTTATTCTTGTGTGTTTAGTTTATTGGTGCTACTGTGTCCACAAATTTCCCCTTGGGGATTAATAAAGTATAATTCTATACATATATATATATATATATATGTATATTTATTTATGTATTTATTTATATATATTGAGGAAGCTGAGGTTGTTTTATTTTGTATATATATATATATATATATATATATATATATATATATTGAGGAAGCTGAGGTTGTTTGATATTTTATACACACACACGTGTGTGTGAATCCAATCATTCAGTTTATATATTTTATATATTTTTTTCTTTAAATCTTTTTACTGGTGTCTTGCAACAGTCCCTGCTGTGGGAGGAATGAAGTGTAACCTTAATGTAAACACAGTCCAGGAGAGAGGGTAGGTATCGTGAGTCCCGGGGGACGGCTGCATGTGGTTTTTGTGGAGTTGATGAGGGAAGAGGAAGCATGTTGCCAGGAACAGGAGGCGGTCGTTAGGCGTGGCGCGTGACTTCAGGTGTGTCTCAACCCTTTTGTGTAACTGTCGGTCTGAGCCATGCAACCGTACTTCAATGGCCAGGCAGGAAGCGGCCTGTGCCCAGTCCGACGCTCAGTGTCTCTCTCTCGAGTCTCTTCAATCATAAAAACGTCTTCACGCGTCTCCACAGAGGATGTTATGACCTGACGGACGGCCGCGGAGGAAGACGGGGCTTTTTGTTTGAAAGCTTCTGAAATTGTGGGCTCTTAAAAGTTTACAGTAACCTTGCAGTCTATTGTCTGGTCTGGTCTATGCACTTCTTACAGCGCAGGACTCTTTATGTTCCTGCTCTCTATTGACCGTCTGACAAGATGGATAGATAGATAGATAGATAGATAGATAGATAGATAGATAGATACTTTATTAATCCCGAGGGAAATTTAGTTCAACCAGTAGCTTAACTTTTTACATTACATCACACGTCATTTAGCAGACGCTTTTATCCAAAGCGACTTACAATAAGTGCATTTCAACCTAGAGTACAAACTAAGAACAACAAGAATACAGAAAGTAACATTTCCTCAACATAGCCAAACTACAAAAGTATCACAATAAGAGATATTTAAGAGCCACTGAAGTGATAATCTGTGTTTTAATCCAGATATAGTCGGAAAAGGTGCGTTTTCAGTTTCCGGTGGAAGCTGGAGAGACTTCCTGCTGTCCTGCTGTCAGTGGGGAGCTCGTTAACTTAACTCGCAAACATACGTACACAACTTGCAGTAGAATCACAGTATAACAACAATACACATAGGGGGAACATGTACACAGGGAGTAGGGAGTATACAGAATCTTTCCAGATATTAGTGTGCATTGGTTGAGTGGGTAAGATATCCACGAGGATAGTGCAGAATGCTATAAGTAAACCAGTCTGTGCAATGGGCTAGTATAGCCAAAAAGAGTAGCTCGGAGAGTTACTCACTCGGCCAGGATTAATGGAGGAGAAGGAATTCCCTTTGTACGGCGAGAGCGTGAAATAAAGTGAAGAGGGCCCAGGTCGATGGATCGCTCATTTCCATTAACAGAGCTCTTGTGTTCCCGCGCTGTGTTGGATTACAGCATCGCCCCGGCTCTGAGGGGTTTTAAATGCCAATTATCTGTGTAGAAGGCCGTGTGTCTGTGTGGAAGGGCATTAAATGAACCTCTTGCTGGGTTTCACCTGGCTCCAAATGCATACCTGGAGGGATTTTATGAGGAGGTCAGCCCGTCACACTTATCACATCCTCGATTATGGCTTTGCATCCTCTATTTCAGGGGTTCTCAAATGGGGGTCCGCGTACCCCTGGGGGTACGTGAAGACACTCCAGGGGGTACGTGAGATAAAAAAAAAAAAAATCTATTTAAAATTGGCATCCATTTAAAAAATCGTTTAAAAATAGTTATTTAATAAATATTCAATAAAACACAAGTGTAAGTTCATAAACTGAATTGTATATTAAATAGGCAATTTAATTACTCTCACTAGCACCCCCCCCCTGCTTCTATGTGGCCACTTATTTAACTAAATGGAAAAACTAAAAGGCAAATTAGAGCCTTCCTTGAAAAACTCTCCTCCCCCCCATGTTGATGTGTCCTTGGGCAAGACGCTTATTAACCCGCTGTGCCTGCAACGTATGAATGGTTAGTCAGAGTCCTGGTGGGCAGGTGGCACCTTGCATGGTGGGGCCAACAGTGTATGACTAATGTGATGACGAGTAGCGTTAAAGTGCTTTTTGAGAAGATTATAGAAGTGCGATACGAGTCGATTTACCATTTTTCTGTGGAAACGCTCTAAAAGTGTGAAGATGACGTCAATCGAGGAGCTTCCACAAGCTTCATGTGAAGGGATCTACAGTTTGCACAAGATGCACCAATGTCCCTCAGGGGTCTCTTGAATGGGTGGGTGTTTTTGTGTAAATTAATAGATTTTATATATTAAATTTAATTATATATTATTATTAAATAATTATAATTATTATTATATTATTATAATTATTATTATTATATTATTATTAAATTATTATTATTTTTATATATATTTTTTTGTATAAATTAATATATTCAAAGTGTTCATCAAGTCAACTTTTCAAAGTATCAATTCTATGGGATGCGTCTGCGGGTTAATTAATATCTGTAAAAGCGCCCGCCTCACGGACAGCAGCTTTCCCAGCTTTTTCTACGGGTCTCTAAACAAATTGGAGGGAAACCAAAACAATAGAGCGGCGCTTTGTTATTGAATTACAGCGGACATGCTCCCCTGAGAGTAGAATTTGCGGGATACTAAAAGGCTCAGGCGCACAGCAACATGAACAAATTAGTTTGTTTTGTACTTATCTTCTAACGCGACCGCTGGAAAGGAAAACAGATTGTGTGGCATTTTGGAAAAGCAATGTGTGACAAAGATTACCCTCGACTGTGGTCGTGTGTCCTTCACGGAGATTTAATGTGCTTCACTTTTCTTTTTTTCTTCAGCTTAATCCCGTCGCGACAAATATGCAATGCGTCACTTTTCAGATTGCACAGGCGCACGGTTGCCTTTTTTATCTGCGAGTGCAAAGGTTGGATATTTAAAATAAGATACGGAGAAAGAATAATTGCAGCACGGAGGTGGACGGCCGATAGTGTGTAATAAGTGTGTAATAACGCAATCGAGCGTATCGGTGCGTGACCGTGTGAATCCTTCAGTTAACCCCAGCGTGTGGTCACAGGCTGCTTATCTCCTCCGCTCGGCCTCTTCCTGTACGCACGAGAATGACAATTTGGGAAATATTGTTATTTATTCACACGCTTTCTGAGCGTTGGATGATGATAGGATTTTCCAAAATGTTGAGCTATTCTTTTAAGCCGAGCTGGAGAATGTAACCCAGATTGGCCCGTGTTATTTAACATGTAGCCGCTCTCCCAGAGTTTAAAAATAAAGTTTTTTATGTGTAGCACGTCGCAGTGAGTAGATTAGGTTCTGGTTGGTAGAAAAACAATAGTGACACAATGTTGGACTTCATACTTTGTTTATGTTTTGACTACGAGATCCAGCTCAGCTCATGTACATGCCAGTTTAATCCCAATGTGGGAGGATCTACTTACTGCATGCCTTTCCTCTGCTGGCTTTGACCCAAGAAAAAGAAAAAAGAAGAAAAAGGAAATAATATATATATATATATATATATATATATATATATATATAATATCTTTCACTTGATAATTATCATCAATTTTACAATTTGCAGGGTTCGTACGGTCATGGAAAACCTGGAAAAGTCATGTAATTTTAAAACGGTCATTTCCAGGCCTGGAAAAGTCATGGAAAAAACTTAAATCATAAAAGTTTTGGAAAAGTCATGGAAATGTGTTAAAATCACGTGTTCATTTACGCCGAGTTTGAAATAATTATGTTTTTTTAAAGAAAAATGCTTAAAATATAAGCCGGCGTACGCTCTCAATACACGAAATGTTCAAAATTGTTCATGTTTTTACCGAGATTTCAGTTTGGTCATGGACATTTTTGTTTAAAGTCATGGAAAAGTCCTGGAAATCCACTGGTCAAAATGTTTAAGAACTCTGAATTTGGTTCGCCTTCTTTCTTGTGCAGAAGCAGCAGATTAATAAGCAGGCCTGTCCCCTCATAGATTAGTAATCTTTCCAACTATATCTGGATTAAAACACAGATGTGCACTTCAGTGGCTCTTAAATATCTTATTGTGGTACTTTTGTAGTTTGACTATGTTGAGGAAATGTTACTTTGTGTATTCTTGTTGTTCTTAGTTTGTACTCTAGGTCTCTTTGGATAAAAGCGTCTGCTAAATGACATGTGATGTAACGTAATGATCTCCACCACGTGCCGGGCCTCAATGTTATCGTCCAGAAGACGGCGTTTCTCGGAGCAACCAGAGGTTGGCGCCGATGTCTCTGGAAACGTTTATGCAGTCTGTGGTCGTCTCCTGCAAGGTGATTTCACTCACTGCATTTCCTCTTCGAGGTTTCCTGTGGTGAAATAAATAGTGATGTTGTTGCTATGAGAGGAAAACAGTCGGTTTCTCAGGAAACACTCATAACAGAAGACACAGGCCTCGCTTACAGCACAACAGGCAAACGGGTCGTAAACGGAGGCGGCCGCCGCCTTCGTGGAAATGCTGTTAAACTGCAGTTTCATGTAGTGATCACTCCCCAATGCGCCACAACACTCCTTTCCTGTGGTTGCCCTCTCTCTCTCTCTCTCTCTCTCTCTGTCTGTATATAGAGCTGGTTAAACACTGTTTAGTCGAGCTCAATTGTTTTAAACTGGGATTTCATTCTTGCATCCAGACTGTAAGAAGAGGACATTACTATCTATTTTCATCAGATAAGATAAGATAAGATATTCATGTATTAGTCCCACAGGATCACAGCAGTGGGTGTACATAGAGCATTAATACAAATAAAAGTTACAAATAAAAACTCAATACTAAATTCTAAAATACTAAATACTAATACAACATAGCACCTCTTGCCAGAAACTTACAATAACTGCAATAACTATCACTGTACATATTCACATTCATACTTACACTGTGTTGATCTGCACTGCACACATTTCATTTACACTACACACATACACACACTTTGCATTTTGCACACTGTCTATATATATATATATATATATATATATATATATATATATGTAATTTAATTTGACATTGCTGTATTTACATATATGTTGTGTGTGTGTATATATATAAAAAAAAAATATATATATAATTTTGTATTTTACATTTCACTTTGTATACTTTATGCACAGTCACTTTCTTTCTTTCTTATATTTATTATATTTTAGATTTTATTGTGTTTAGTTTATTGGTGCTACTGTGTCAACAAATTTCCCCTTGGGCATTAATAGAGTATATTTCTATTCTAATTCTATTCAATTCTAAACTTGGATTTCATTCTTGCATCCAGACTGTAAGAAGAGGACATTACATCTATTGTCTTACTCAAAGAGCTGGCGCCTAATAGGGATATATTTGTAATCTTAGTGTATTTCCGTCCTGGATGTCGACCGCGCATATGTTTCCGTGTTTATGAGAAGAAGAAGAAAAAAGCAATATGTTCCAATCCCAACATTAAAGCTGTGTTCCTCTTTTAGCTTTACTCCTCGTCTTGCCTGAATTGGTCTGTTTGTCCTTCACTTCAGGAGGGAAAACAAATGTGAGCCCTTTCCTTCATGTGAAGAATAAACGATGGTGTGAACGAGGCGACAACGACGTGAATGTGTCGACTCCCTTCCCCTGTGGGCGGTCAAGGCCGGAAGCGGACCATGTATTCCTTCTCAGTCACAGTTTCCGAGGTTGTTCGTGAAGTTGCTCCTGGCGTTCCAACGGCGTCTCGCTGGAGGCCAACCTGCAGCCAGGAAAACGGCTTCTCAGAGGGCGTGGCCAGAGGAGGAATTGAGAGTAGCAGAGACGCTTTATTTAATTTTGTCTAGCGAGCATTGTCTTTTTTTTTTTTTCTTTGATTTCTGTCAGTGCGTTTACATGATGGTATAATTTCAATCTTGCTTTAGTCGGACTATGCTATCTTTTGGGGGATCTGCTATTATCCCAATATGCATGGCAATGAGTAATTCGAATCATTGGCCGACAGCATGTCACCTCCGATACCACAGGGGGTGCTGTTTTCACTCCAGGGCTCAAGTTTTGAAGACATTGGTTCATTGGTTGCTGGATTAAATCTTACCCAGATACAACAGATACGTTTCTGATTGGCTGTTGTGTAGCCCATTTCTTTATTTTGATTGCCTGATAAATTGCACCTCACAGCAGAACTCCAGGGAGCGCTTGATTTCTCCACGGTGAGGGCGGCGCGGCTCATAGTCCAGTTCCTAATCCAATCCACCGCTACATGCCGCGATAGTCGGAGTATCAACCGGATCGGATCGAGTAATCCAGGTTGTTAATCGGATCGTAGTCGGACCGCATATAGTCGAACAAAGGTGTTTACATGAAACGGATAATTCGATTTCAGTCCGACTAAGACAGTTATTCGAATGCATGTAACCACGGTCTGTTTAGTAGCTCTCTGTCTAACGGTGCACTAATAACACCTCAGATCTCAGGATATAAAGTCACTCTCCCAAATTGAGCTCCGAGTCTTCGTCGTCTTCGTCCCAGCGCCAGACTCTCGCCCTGCTGACGGCGCTCTAAAGAGGATTTAAAATCGAGCTCCACATTTTATCTCCGGCTGGAGCCGATTGGGACGAACCGGCTGGTTTCTGTCGTCCTCAAAGTGTGTTCTCCTGTCGGTTTCTGCCGTGCGTTACCCTGCGGGGGCGAGGCGGCTGCGTTGAGATCCCAACGTGTACAGTCGATGCTCTGATATTCCATGACAGCCAGGAGCCGTTCCGTTCCTGCACCGCCTGGAAAACGCCACATAACGCTGGAATAACGCTAACATGTTAAATAATATAAACGCAATAAAACACAATGCAACAGTACTTTTAAGTATGTTTTGGCAATATATTCGTCAGTATTTGCACATATGTTGTGTATATATATATATATATATATATATATACATATATATTTTATTTTATATTTCACTTTGTATAGTTTATGCACAGTCACTGTTTTTCTTTCTTTCTTTCTTTCTTATATTTATATTTTATTCTAGTGTGTTTAGTCTATTGGTGCTACTGTGTCCACAGATTTCCCCTTGGGGATTAATAAAGTATATTTCTATTTCTATTCTATTCTAATATATGTGTCTTACTCAAAGTGTGAGTGGACTGAGACCAAACTAACTAACGTTGATGTGTGTTTCTGTGCAGGAATCCTCTTTTCTACTCTGGTGTTCGGGCCGGCCTGTGGTTTCATCCTCGGCTCCCTCTGCACAAAGTTCTACGTGGATGCTATCTTCATCGACACGGGTGAGTTCAATATGCTGTGTGCGCACATTTGTTTTTCAAAAATGCATTTTTTCCCCAACACTATAAGGTAAATACCAGGGTTTGTACGGTCATGGAAAACCTGAAAAAGTCATGGAATTTTAAAATGGTCATTTCCAGGCCTGGAAAAGTCATGGATAAAACTTAAATCATAAAAGTTTAGGAAAAGTCATGGAAATTTGTTATAATCACATGTTCATTTACGCCGTGTTTAAAATAATGAATATGTTTTTTAAAGAAAGACGCTCAAAATTTAAGCCGGCCTACGCTCTCAATACACAACATGTTCTAAATTTTTCATGTTTTTCTCGAGAATTCAGTTTGGTCATGGATATTTGGTTTAAAGTCATGGAAAAGTCATGGAAAAGTCATGGAAATCCATCGGTCAAAATGTGTAAGAACCCTGAACCTATTGCACAGTCACTTTTTCTTGCATAGTCACTATTTCTTTCTTTCTTATATGTATATTTTATTCTTGTGTGTTTTAGTTTATTGGTGCTACTGTGTCCACAAATTTCCCCTTGGGGATTAATAAAGTATAATTCTATTCTATACAGGTACATCACCATAACCCTATAGTGCTTCAGTATCCTTAGATTGTGTACAGCCCAAAATCACAAATAAGAAATAAAGCGGTGCAACAAAATAACACCTTATTGATCTCTGTATTAATTCATGTTACACCACATATTATACACACACACACACTCACACAGAGGATGGTTGCTGTATGTAAATTTGAAACCACCATCCCCTGCATCACACCACCGTACCTCTCTGGAGGCGTGGCGTGTAAGAAGACGGTGTGTGTGTGTGTGTGTGTGTGTGTGTGTGTGTGTGTGTGTGTGCGTGTGCGTGT
>CM070108.1:2722500-2735000 GCA_036178185.1 Liparis tanakae | reverse complement strand
CACAATGTGTAAGAACCCTGGGTAAAGCATCGTCTCTGCCCGTGTCGCCTGTGGGAACACAGACTGTAGGTCTTCACTACTCTTCGATTTGGTAGTCTGAACCCAGCCGGCTCGAGAGCAGATTATCTGTGCCGTGCAGTTTCCATGGAGATGTGAGAAGTGAACCATGGCGTCACTGATAGTGTTTCTTAGATTTTAGTTTGTGCCACATACAGATCTAGATGTCGCTTACAGTTGCAGAGGATGCTCACGTCTTTCTCTCTCTCTCTCTCTCTCTCTCTCTCTCTCTTTCTCTCTCTCTTTGTTCAGGACCTTACGGGTGGGCAAGAAGCCAGAAGCTCAGTGCATCAGTCACTGCAACTGCTTCACCTCCTCCATCAGCCCGGTGTGCGGCTCCAACGGGGTCACCTACCTGTCTGCCTGCCTGGCCGGCTGCACCCAGATGAGCGGCCCTCGGGGCAAGTCCAACTCCACCCAGGTCTTTACCCTTCAAGTCTAGTGGCAGCGATTAGTAACCGGAATCTTTGCATATATATATATATATATATATATATATATATATATATATATTTCACTTGTATAGTTTATGCACAGTCACTTTTTTTCTTTCTTTCTTATATTTATATTTTCTATATTTTTCTATACAAGTGAAATATAAAATACAAAGTAAAATATATATATAATTTTATATTTCACTTGTATAGTTTATCCACAGTCACTTTTTCTTTCTTTCTTTCTTATATTTATATTTTCTATATTTTTCTATACAAGTGAAATATAAAATACAAAATAAAATATATATATTATTTTATATTTCACTTGTATAGTTTATTCACAGTCACTTTTTCTTTCTTTCTTATATTTATATTTGTATATTTTTCTATACAAGTGAAATATAAAATACAAAATACAAAATAAAATATATATATATATATATATATATAATTTTATATTTCACTTGTATAGTTTATGCACAGTCACTTTTTCTTTCTTTCTTATATTTGTATATTTTTCTATACAAGTGAAATATAAAATACAAAATAAAATATATATATATATATATATATATATATATATATATATATTATTTTATATTTCACTTGTATAGTTTATGCACAGTCACTTTTTCTTTCTTTCTTATATTTATATTTTATTCTTGTGTGTTTAGTTTATTGGTGCTACTGTGTCCACAAATTTCCCCTTGGGGATTAATAAAGTATATTTCTATTCTATTCTATTCTATTCTAATCCGAGTGTGCCGCAGAAGAAAAACAGCAAATGAATTAACGGATGATGCAACGTTGTCTTTGAACTTCTTAAACTGTGCTTCCTAAATTAAAGTTCAAGAAAGAGACAAAAAAAGTCAACGTATTTCACCATCCTGTCGTCAGCCATCGCCTGTGCTGCTTTTTACCAGATCAAATGCCGACTGCAGTCTTTTATATATTTAAATCACATGCAGAAGAGATTTGCTGCTGGAGCCGTACTTATTTTTAATTAGATGCTGATATAAAGTAGAGATCCCTTAATTGTACTTTACTAATACCAACCTTCCTCCCAAATGGGAAAAAGCATGCACCAGTTATTACACGTTTTCCCTGTAATTGGATTCCCTCGTTGTTTTCCAAATGGTTGTTGGATTGAAGCCTCGTCTTCTTCTCTTTACAGAACCTGACGGGGTGCGCTTGTGTATCCTCCAACAGTGAACTGGCCACAGCCATTCCGGGGAAATGTCCAATGCCGGGCTGCCAGGAGTCGTTCCTCATCTTCCTTTGTGTGATCTGTGCCTGTAGCCTGGTGGGCGCCATGGCCCAGACGCCCTCCGTTATCATCCTCATCAGGTGTGTTTGCTGTAGACGTACGAACGTGTTCAGCGTGTGTCCGTGTGTGTGTTCTTCCGCTGAATCTCGGAACGACGACTAAACTGCAGGGTTCGTACGGTCATGGAAAACCTGGAAAAGTCATGGAATTTTAAAATGGTAATTTCCAGGTCTGGAAAAGTCATGGAAAAAACTTAAATCACAAAAGTTTGGGAAAGGTCATGGAAATTTGTTATATTCGGTTGTTCATTCACGCCGAGTTTGAAATAATGAATATGTTTTAGAAAGAAAGACTCAAAATATAAGCCGGCGTACGCTCTCATACTGGTGGCGTAATTTTCTTTTTTTTCCGCGTTGCAAGTGAACGCACCGTAACTGGAAAGTTTGTCGCCCATCGCTCGGGAAGCAAATGTTGTCTCTTATTCATTTGTTTCATTAAATGTATACTGTATGCTTTGTTTAAATACTAAATGTTCTCACTTTTTCATGTATACATCGAGTGGGCGACTATGGGTCAGTGGGTCCGTCTTTTAATCACGGGGTTGGAGGTTCGATCCCCGTCCTAGTCGATGTGTCCTTGAGCAAGACGCTTAACCCTGAGTTGCTCCCTGTAGCTGCGTCTACGGTGTACGAATGTAACAGGATTGTAAGTCGCTTTGGATAAAAGCGTCAGCTAATGTCATTTCAGTTTGGTCATGGAAATTTGGTTTAAAGTCATGGAAAAGTCCTGGAAATCCATTAATCAACATGTGTAAGAACCCTGAAACTGTGATTTGCTTCCCGTGTAGGACTGTGAGCCCGGAGCTGAAATCGTATGCTCTCGGATTGTTGTTTCTTCTGCTGCGGCTCCTGGGTAAGGACTCCTATCAGATAACACGTTCATTACAGATACTACGCTATACTAGGTCTCAATACCCGCAGTACCTGTTAAGTGCGTGTCGGTTTCCCAGAGCTCACCGGGGTTGGATAACCTCGTCACTCCCATCCATACACGCCTCGGTCAACCTGGATATGCATTTGTTATTCTAGTGCCATCGACTCTGATGCTGTTGGGTTGATCTGATTAGTCTGTGTGGGAATAAAAGCAGCAAAGCCTTTCAGGCCGATCCAGGCCTGTACTGGTGGGAGGAGTAATGCAATTAAGGGAGGCTAAATCGAGTTATCGAGAAATACGCAGGTCCACTTTTACAGATCATAGAAGAGAGGTTATCTTTAATTATCTCTTTTTGGTAAGTGGACGGAGCGTATTCCACAGATCATAGGAAAAGAGGATAATTGATTTTATATTGGTGTGAAATATAACGTTAATAATTCCTGCGTCTTCGTGCTAGATTCAACACGTTAAAATGTTTCGTTTTGGGATAGACCCAAATTCTCCTCTTCTCCAAACTTTCTTTTGCACTTGTTGGAGGAATTTGACCTTTGAGAAAAACTTGCCATCTTGCCAAGAGTTGAAGGAAAAGATTTACTCTCAAATGGAGCCAAGATCTCACGAAGATTCGGTAAACACATAACTTTCACGAGAGCACCGATCTTATCATCTAAATATCTGTGTACCAAAGTGAATAAACATTACCCCGAAGCGTTGAACGAGGGAAAAGGGCCACCCAGTTATTTGATATTGACCCAGATTGCTCATGAATGTTATCAGTTGAAGTGTTTTTGTGAAGCGAGTGTGTGGGCTCAGTCTGTGACCGTGGTTACATGCATTCGAATAACTGTCTTAGTCGGACTGAAATCGAATGATCCGTTTCATGTCAACACCTTTGTTCGACTATGTGCGGTCCGACTACGGTCCGATTAACAGCCTGGATAACTCGATCCGATCCGGTTGATACTCCGACTATCGCGGCATGTAACGGTGAATTGGATTAGGAACCGGACTTTGCGTCGTATCACACGAGTTGCAGGGCTCTCAAGTGTCACGCACTGAGCATGAGACTCACGCATTTCGGTCTTAACTCTCGCCACACATCGTATTTCTCACGCTGAAAAAAACTCTCGGCTATTTAATGTTTTAATGTGCCGCAGCGCCAACATGAGCCACTCTCACCGTGGAGAAATCAAGCGTTCCCCTGGACTTCTGCTGTGAGGTGCCACTTATCAGCCAATCCAAAAAAAGAAATGGGCTACACAACAGCCAATGAGAAAAAAAACCTATCTATTGTATCTTGGTAACATTTAATCCAGCAACCAATGAACCTGTCTTCAAAACTTGAGCCCTGGAGTTGTAATGAAAACAGCGCCCTCTGTCGTATCGGAGGTGACATGCTTTCGGCAAATGATTCGAATTACTCACTGCCATGTATACTGGGATAATAGCAGATCCCCCAAAAGATAGCATAGTCCGACTAAAACAAGATTTGAATTATACCATCATGTAAAGGTACTGAATGTTTCTGTTGAACAGGATTCATCCCCCCTCCTCTGATATTCGGTGCCGGGATCGACTCGACTTGCCTCTTCTGGAGCTCGGACTGCGGCGCCCGGGGCGCTTGCCTGCTATACGACAACGTGGCGTACCGGCATCTGTACGTGAGCCTCGCCATCATCCTCAAGGGCGTGGCCTTCCTCCTCTACGCCACCACGTGGTACTGCCTACGCAGGAACTACAAGAAGTACATCAAAAGCAACGAGGGCTACATGACGGCCACCGAGTTCTACCCGTCTCTCACGGACGGGCCCAAACAAGTGGACCGGACAAAGTTCATCTATAACCTGGAGGACCATGAGTTTTGTGAGAATATGGAGTCTGTTTTATAGCTTGTCGCGCGAGAAAAGGACGTTGATATTCTCTGAAAGGAATATTTTTATTTTGTATTTTCTTGAAAGGATAAAACAAAGCGTTTTTTTTGGAGCGCTGCTCTCTGAAAACTTCGCCGAGTCCATTATCGTCGTCTCCGTGTCACGAGGTGTTGTCCAGTGTGAATTCCTGTTGACTCGGTGGTAGAGGGCCGACTAAAGTACCGTGGGGCTCGGTCCTAGATGATTAGTAGTGAGTGGGCATGATGCTATTATAACTAGTTGCCATGTTGTTTTAGGCCTGTCATGATTCCAGTGTTCCGTGTGAGAGATGACGGTTTCCTTTCAGTCGGGGCACTGTGTGTTCTGTCTGCTCACAAATGAGATTTTTATCATGAGAAAAAAACTCAAATTTGATGGTTCTTGAGTTATTCATATTTAAAAGTTGCCAAGTGTTTACAAACTAATAGTTAAGTTAATGCATTTGACTTCAATGCAGGAAGGAGAGAACAGAAACACCCGGGTGTTATCGTGGCCTACTAGATGTTTGACCTCTCGGGAGTTGAGTCTAGGACCTTTTAAAACCAGCTGGTGTTTTCATATCTTGTCACTGTTCACTTCCTTGTTTTCTTCGCTTGAACACAGCCATTGTTTTTGATACTGTCGAGATCATAGATGCAAAATGTGCATTTCATAAATGATACATCCATGTTTATTGCTAGTTTTGTGTCAGACTGCAGGTTTGTTTTTCATTATAGCGGTTTGTTTTATTTACACTTTTATTTTTTTTTATCTGCAGAGTTTATCCAGCCTAACACGTCTTAATAAGGGATTCAAATAAGAATTAATTATGTTTTCTTTTGACTCTTGCACCTAGTGGAAGAGCAAACAAGAAAATAGAGAGTAATATTTCTATGTTTTCGACATTCGAGTAAAAGAGATTGGGAGTAATATATTAGTTTCATTAGGGCCTTAATGTTTTATTAGATTGTTTTTAAAATGACAGTATGAATTATGATCTAATTGTCTGGGGGGGGGGGTCTGATGTCACAGAAGATTTGGGACAATTCATAGCGATAAATAGTATGTTGCATTGTTGGAGCAAACTAAATAAAACCTAGGCCTGTAATGTCTCGAACTGGGCTGCACAATTTTATCCAAATAAGAATATGGCTGCTTACAATTTTCAAATGTCATTTGCCGCAATATTTTTAAGAGGCAAACCTGCGTCGAAATACAATTTCAGATTGAATATTCTGCAGAGATGTATCGTATTCTACAGATTTAAGAAAACACATCTTGGTTTGTTACAGAGTCCCGCCAAAATTGCACAATTATCATTTATTTTGTGTTTTTCAGCCATGATTTAAAGAATATAGTTGGCACAAATATCACAAATCATGTCGCAAATGCAATATCAGTCCAACCGCAATTAGATTAATTTGTCTAAGTTGTGCAGCCCTCATCTGAGATTTTTAAAAAGTGTGTGTACGAGTGTGTGTGTGTGTGTGTGTGTGTGTGTGTGTGTGTGTGTGTGTGTGTGTGTGTGTGTGTGTGTGTGTGTGTGTGTGTGTGTGTGTGTGTGTGTGTGCGCGTGTGTGTGTCTATTCCTGGGCGTGTATTTGACGAACTCTTGAATGCAACTCGGCACACACTGCACAACCCGTTACTCTACTGATATCAAGTTGTGTCCCTTTTCTTACACTTTTGTATGGCAACATATCATTTATTTTAATCTGGAAATAAATTATTTTTCAGAAAAGAAATTCAAATTTCTGTGTTTTTGCAATCTCTTTTTTGGACCTGCTCTGTCCAGCGTTTGGTTAGTTCTTTCTTTATGTCATGAATGAACATGTTCTCAAAGAATCAAACAAGAGGGTCAGGGTCATGGACAAGGCAGAAACCAGGTTAATGAAGTAAATCAAACTATAAATGCATATCAAATGAGGTGTTTAAGTTACATTTTATGATAAATACTCTGCTTTGATCTAGTCTAAATAGTGTATAGAATTCATTCATTGCTATCAAACCCCTTTTTTAACCTTTTAAACATGTTTTCAGGCACCATAAAGGGACGGGCATCAAGTTCAGGCTCATCACAAATCCTCAACATGGTACTAAGTGCTCATTCAGTAAGATGAAAAAATGACTTCTGATATTTTGATTCACAGCAGATTTAAAGCGTCTAGTTTCTTTTATCTTCGTCATTATTCAAAAAGCAGCCACTGAGAATATTGAGAGGTTGTAAAGGATCCATGTAACCATCTGGATCTTTGACTCCTACTCTGTGAATAACAAGGGATTTTATGACAAACAGAACGCCAGTGTTAAGATCTCAGAACTGGACTACTCTTGGTCTAATAACTGGACTAGTCTTAGTCTTTAATACACCAAGAGTAGTCCATATTCTTGGTCTTAGAACTGGACTACACTTTTTTTAAATACTGGACTAGTCTTGGTCTTAGAACTGGACTATTCTCTTTTTTTAAATACTGGACTAGTCTTGGTCTCAGACCTGGACTAGTCTTGGCCTTTAATCCTGGACTAGTCTTGGTCTTTAATCCTGGACTAGTCTTGGTCTTTAATCCTGGACTAGTCTTGGTCTTTAATCCTGGACTAGTCTTGGTCTCAGAACTGGACTAGTCTTGGTCTTTAATCCTGGACTAGTCTTGGTCTTTAATCCTGGACTAGTCTTGGTCTTTAATCCTGGACTAGTCTTGGTCTTTAACACTTTACTAGTCTTGGTCTTTAATCCTGGACTAGTCTTGGTCTCCGAACTGGACTAGTCTTGGTCTTTAATCCTGGACTAGTCTTGGTCTCAGAACTGGACTAGTCTTAGTCTTTAATCCTGGACTATTCTCTGTGGAAGCTGTCTGATCGACTTGTTAGACCTGTAAAAACAACGCGATGGAGTCGGGTGAAGAAGCATCCAAATATATTGTGAACCCTTTCTAGCCAAAAAATAAAAGCCCAAATCAGTGTATTGACGAGCTAATTAAATGTTCTTTCAGCTGCTCCATGACCTAATAGAAACTATATGTGATCGTACTATATACATCATCATGTTGGGGACATGTATAATCGTTCTTGAGATGTTTTTGCTCATGCACCTGATGTCATGACTCGATCATGACTTGCCTTCTCAGCCACGCTGCCATATACCAGCGGTTGGAGCATGGACTGTAATATTCTGGCCATGAAATAAGAGATGACATTTCTTTGTAGCGAACCACCACATTCCCAAAATATTTCAAAGGTCACCCTCAATGCTCCGACAAAGAACCCGTCACACCTGCACACCTGCACACAGCCAATTAGAGGCCGACCTGAGTCAGAGCTGCAGAGGGCCAGCGGGGGGGGGTTTTATTGGGCTTGCTGCTTTTACACAGTGCACGTTTGATCTGCTGTCAATTTGAAGCCTGTTCACAGAAGCGTGTACTTGAAATGTGTTAATGACTCAGAAATCATGAGAATTGAAGCTCATCTGCTGCTCCTGCACAACTGAGCAAAAAATAAGCTTTTTGTTTCGGAGACAATCATGCATCAAAGCCCTTTTCTTCATATTATCTCTTATCTCTAATTATTGCTTATTATAAAATAAAACACAAAACTGGAACTGGAATGAATCACATAGTTTCATTAAATCAAGGATCTTAGTGGGATAAACTAATTAATTGATGCCATGTAAAAGATAAATAATACATCACAGTTTTATACAAAATGTTTATCTTTGTCTTGTGTGCCGAGCACAACGTGTCACAGTTGCCATTTCTAAGTTGTTGTGAATCCAAATAATGTGACGCACTTTAAAAGAATAAGAGCGCTGTGTGTTTTTTTGTGGTCGTAACGTCTAATAATAGCTCCATAGCTCTTGAACAAGACAAAAAGCTGGTGTAGGACTACGGCTCCATAGCAGCAGCAGCCTCCGCCTCTCTGAGCATCACTGAGCATCGCTCTCTGGTGCACACCTCGCTGCTGACACTCGTCACATCAAACACACACAAAATGCCACGACGAGACTACAAAAGTGTCCTTGTTGAAAGTCAAAATGAACGGGCACAGAAAAAAAAGCATGCAACCTCTAAATAGCTGCTGCTGCAGGCGAGATTTTTCTCTTTCAATCAAGCAGCGGCAATTAGCCTAATGGATGCTTCAGGAAGACAAACTGTTGCGCAACAAACCCAGAGGAGAAAAACAAAGCAATAAATTGTCCGTGAAGAACTTTGACATGTCTTTTCTCTCCCTGTTGAGGGATATAGTGTTCATGTTTCAGTGGATGTAAATCTAGTGGAGTGGGTTAGTTCAACCTGCTGACATTCGCATTTCTATGATGCTGACTTTTCAACAAGATCACAAAGTGCAGAATGTGAATGCAAATGTGAGTATTCACACGTCACGTCACTTTAGTGTACATGCTAGAAAAGATGCAGAATATATGAATCGGCAATAGTATTAGCAGTGTGAATATGAGTCATGTCATTATGCTCACTGTCAAGGCTCCAGCTGCAGCTTTCACTTTATGTAAATGCCCTTAATTGTATTATTATTATCAAATGTAAGTGTGTAGCTAATATATATTATATTTATATTATATTATATATATTATATTATAATTATATTATATATATTATATTATATATACTGTATATATTATATTTTTATATATATATATATATATATATATATATATATATAATATATATATATATATATAATATATTATATTTGCTTGAACTGATTAATTAATACAACATTTGAAATTAAAGCCAAACTAAACATGTAACATGTGCTCGCCTATTATGCATATAGTTGAATTAAGGGAATAGATGATAATAATAATAATAATTATTATTATTATTATTATTATAATAATAATAATAATAATAATAATGATAAGCTATGTTTCAGCTGAAAATCTGAGTTTATTTGAGGCAACTATATGAAGTCTGACAAGCAAGATTGGAAATAATTGTTAAATGAGGATGAGTAGGGCGAAGAGGAGGTCCTGGAGGATGATGCTGATGATGAACTAAAGCCCAATGTAATCTGCAGCTGCTCTAAATATGACATACTCTGATAACGGCATTATTGTTGTTGCTGTAAGTCATCCACGATGTGAGTACTGACACAAAAACTTCTCAAATGTGGCCACGCAGTCCTCCAACAATTTAGTTAACTGTCTCCCAGTGTTGTTAATATAGCTGTTACAAATGTTTGTACTTTATAAATAATTAAAATCTTAAAATATGTTTACACGCAATGTTTAGTCACTAGTTAATTAAGCCACAGTTAGTGAATGTACATCGTTGCTCGCAGGTAAAGTGAAGTGTAACTCCACCATGAGCATTTATAAGCCTGAGGTGTAGTAAACATTTGAGCAGGATACTGCAAAAAAATATGCCTACTTCGCTTTTTCAGGATAAACATAGGCCTTAGAAGAAGAAGAAAAAAAATACAAATAATTGTAGACACAGCAAAGCTGGTCATGACGGTAATGCAAAGATTAATGATCTGATGCATTTCTTTTTCCACGATCAGCAGTCCTGCACAAAAAGAACAGAACTCCCCTGAGCGATGCAAATGGGCCTCAGAACTCATTTCTTTAAGTGACAGTGGTCTCCAGCATTCATTTCTTCAGAGGATTATCTCAATGAAAAGAAGGATTACGTCCTCCAAGCTGTGAAATGCACCAAAAACCTGCATCCGCAGTGGAAGAAGTACTTAGATCCTAAATAACAACAGTGTGAAAATGCCAAAGTAAGAGTCCTTCATTAAAAATCCTCCCTCAGCACATAATGATCAAGTATTGTTGCAGCTGGTGGAGGTGGAGCTTTAACTCCTTTAGATTTGGTCCAGTGGTTTTCAATACAGGGGTCAGACCCCCTCCACCGGGAGACAAAGCTGAAGGGTCATTAGTGAGTCACTGGATTGGAAAGAAGAAGCAACAGAAGTTGCGGAAAACACATTTCTGTTTACATCCCTTGAGTTGATGCTGTTTTAAGATAATGTGACATTGTTCGCTCTGTAGATGAAACCATCTGAGAAGTTTAGAGGTGAAACCAGTCTTTAGTAGAACTAAAAGAATAGAAGAATAGAATAATAGAAATATACTTTATTAATCCCCAAGGGGAAATCTGTTGACACAGTAGCACCAATAAACTAAACACAATAAAATATAAATATAAGAAAGAAAGAAAGTGACTGTGCATAAAGTATACAAAGTGAAATATAAAATATAAAATAAAATAAAATATATATGTATATATATATACACAACATATATGTAAATACAGCAATGTAAAATTAAATTATATTATATTTATATTATATATATATATATATATATATATATATATATATATATAGAGAGAGAGAGAGAGAGAGAGAGAGAAGGGGCGTCAACTGCTCTTTTTGTAAGGGTTTACAAACAAAAAAGAGATTGGGATATATAGTGTAATCCTGAACAGTGCGTATTGTTTTAAGTAAAACATAAAAGTAACTAATATATACACCTGTCACACGTAGTGGAGTTAAACCAGCGTCAAATAGAGTAGAAGAAAAACATTCAGAACAATAAACAAGTAGATCAGAGGGGGGCATCTTTTAATATCTCTGGTTACCATTGGTGGAGAGTCCCAAGGCCGGTGTAGTGGTGAGCTTCGTTACCCTCCACCACTGGTGACCAGCGCTATTACAAGATGTCCCCATTAGAGCCGTTACTTGTCTGATTGGGGCTCACTCGCTTCCACGAAGCTTTGACCTCTATTTCCAAACGTAGTCATATCTCATACAGCGCGCGCACGCACGCGCGCGAGACGCGGAGCCCCCTGCTGGGCGCCGACCCGCCGCGCCGACCCCCTGCGCTGCGGTTCTTTTCTCTCGTCCTCCCGGTGAGCCGACAACACCTGGAGAGTGACGGCAGAGAGATGGCGCCGCCGGCCGCTGCGCCTTTAAGGCGGCGCGTGGAGTTGGTCTCGCGGCTCCCGGCTCCCGCTGCTGCTGCTGCGGAGGAGGAGGAGGAGGAGGAGGAGGAGGAGGAGGAGGAGGAGGAGGAGGAGGAGGTGCACGCGTCCAAAGTTTGACTGGGGAATAGAGGCAAGCGAGCGGAGCCGGCAGCAGCGTCGCCCCGCCGGGACACCGACACGAGGAGCCCGTCCCTCCGGAGAGCAGCCTGGGAGGGTCCGACTCCGGCGAGGAGAACAATGGCTGAGCGCGTTTTACATTTAGACATGAGGAACACGAGACGGTCCATGTAGCCCGGTGCCGGCTGAACGGAGCGACTCTCCCCCCCCCCCCCCCCCCCCCCTCCCCCCCAGCCATGCCGCTTCTATTCCGCACGCTGCTGTTCGTCTTCGTCACGCTGCTGGTTGTGGTTTTGATCATTGATGATATTTCACAAGTGGAAAAAGAAACTGCGTAAGTAGCACCCCGTAATAGTGTGTTTGTGTGTGCGTGCGCGTGCGCGTCCATTGTTTTCTTGTCCAGCAGGTTATCTCCTTCACAGGTTTGAATGTGTGAAGTGGTCGAGGGAGGGTGATAAATGAGTGAAATAAGAGGTTCTCGGTATTGGATGTAAGTTTGTTGTTGTTGTGTGTGTGTGTGTGTGTGTGTGTGTGTGTGTGTGTGTGTGTGTGTGTGTGTGTGTGTGTGTGTGTGTGTGTGTGTGTGTGTGTGTGTGTGTGTGTGTGTGTGTGTGTGTGTGTGTGTGTGTGTGTGTGTGTGTGTGTGTGTGTGTGTGTGTGTGTGTGCCTGTAACACTCGGTGCAGCAGCTGCTCCGACAGCAGCCGGCCGGGCTCTCCGTGGATTAGGCTATTTGTCTTGCAGCAGCAGCCTTCATGTGGGATGGGATACATTTACACTATAAGAGTAGAGTGTGTGCGTGCATGTGCGCGCGCACGTGCGAAGGAAGGAGGGAGGGAGGGAGGGAGAGACAGACA
>CM070108.1:2715000-2717500 GCA_036178185.1 Liparis tanakae | reverse complement strand
GGCCGAACGATCCAACAAAGCATCAACATGCCCTCGCTGCAGAGGCGACGACTGTGAGAAACGGCGTCTCGCCAGTCGATGGCTGTGATGTTTCTGTATCAATAGAGCAGGAAGCAGCTGTGTGTGAGAGCGCCTCGTTGAGCTAATTGATCGGGCGCTGAATGGGCCTCCGAATCCTGTCGTGTCCCTTTTTTCTCCGTCTGAAATCGATTGTGCCGTCAGTGAATCTTGTCTTTTCTAAGTGCTGCTGTGTTTAGTTGACACGGAGAGGTCATGAGTTCCAGACCCGAGTAGCATGATAATAGCATGTCGGTAATGGTTGGCTGGAGGCAGACAACAGGCTGGGGGTAATGCCTCGCTAAATATAACCCGCTGCTCCACGCTGGCTGTCCACAAAGTAGGCTGACGGTGTTTTCGAGTGGAGATAATGTCAGTGTTGTGATGATGTAATCAGAATCAGAATCAGAATCCGTTTATTGCCAGGAATGTTTACACAAACGAGGAATTTCTTTTGGCAGAAGGTGCAACATTAGACATGACAAACAACAATCAACATAAACTCAAGTACAAGACAAGATGAAGACAAATATAAAGATAAAGTGCCTTAGCAACAGAGATCGTTTAAAGTGTCTAAGTGTATGTTACATGTGACGTGTGTGTTTAAGTTAAAGTGCATGTTGTTGGAGGAGGAGGAGGAGGAGGAGGAGTTATTCCTTTCACCGTTCACAAATACATCCGTCAGCTGATGGTGCATGTTTGTCGCGTTGTCCTCTCTGTAATCTGAACCGTTCCCTAAAGCAGGTGCAGCCGCTGCCATAACGGTTAATGGATGGCGACCATTAAGCTGTAACGGCCAGCTGCTGTCAAGTGAAAAACACTCAATTATTCTCAATGAAACTGACGGAAATTATATGAATTGTGTTCTTGATGTTTTGGAGGTTTGAAATTTGAATAGTTTAGTTATTAAGGAGTCGCACACCGTTTGTTTTCCTCCCATACTGTCGGCGTGAACATAATTACCGTCTTTGTGTTTTCTAGTATTTACTCGCTGGCCTATATTCACGGCGAAAAACGAAACGCCACGCTGCGTTTCTGCTGAATTTCACTTGGGTTTCTGCTCCGCTTCACCCCGGGTAGAAGAGACGTCTGCCGGCAAACGGTGTGCACTAGCCGGAGGACGCAAACAGATGGATGGTGGTGGGTCTCGGTGTGAGATCCCGGAAAATTCACGTCGGAAGTTAATTAACCATCGCAGAGTAGCAGGCGTTGTAATCGGCTCAGGAAATTAAAACAAAATTAAAAACGGGGACATCAAATCCTCCAGGCTCAAGTGTATATTTGTGGCTTTCGTTTCAGCTCACTGAATGAGTCTGGTGACTGGAGATCATCGCATATTAATCACGTGTCATATTTATCACATCATTCAGTGAGACCTCCCATCCTGTATTGGTTCAATAAAATGAGGGAATGAGGGACTAACGAGGGGAGGGGCTGCAGGTGAGAAGGGGGGAGGACCAGGTGAAGGGAATGAGGGACTAACGAGGGGAGGGGCTGCAGGTGAGAGGTGAGGGCAGGTGAGAAGGGGGGAGGACCAGGTGAAGGGAATGAGGGACTAACGAGGGGAGGGGCTGCAGGTGAGAAGGGCGTGAGGACCAGGTGAAGGTAATTAGGGACTAACGAGGGGAGGGGCTGCAGGTGAGAAGGGGGGAGGACCAGGTGAAGGGAATTAGGGACAATCAGCTGAGGATGACAGGATCTGGAATGACAGGAGAGTTAATTAAACATGTAAAGAGGATGAATTTAGCTATGAAGGTGGGTTATTCGTGACAGCACCTTAACTGGAAAGTTCGTCGCCCGTAGCTCGGGAAGCAAATGTTTATAAAATATTGTCTCTTATTCATTTGTGTCATTAAATGTATACTGTATGCTTTGGAATTCACATTGTTTAAATACTAAATATTGTCACTGTTTCATGTATAAACCGAGATTTCAGTTTGGTCATGGAAATTTGGTTTAAAGTCATGGAAAAGTCCTGGAAATCCACTGATCAACATGTGTAGGAACCCTGTTATCCTCATACCGAGCGGCTTTGAAGCCGTTTGCTTCATCTTTGCCGATGGGATCAAACTCCAGTGAAGGAAGTCGTGCGTCGCTTGTTCTCAGGTGTAACCTGGCGCCGGTGGACGAGTACTTCCGGGACGTGGGCCGGCGGACCAACCTGGTGACCATGAACCCGTCGGTGGTGCAGCGGGCGTTCCGGGACCTGGTGAGCGAGGAGTGGAGGGACCGCTTCCTGCGGCGGCTGCAGAGCCTGAGCGGCAGCGTGCTGTGGATCCCGGCCTTCATGGCCAAGGGGGGGGAGGAGCGCGTGGAGTGGGCGCTCCGCCTCATCCTGCTGCACACCGTGGACGTCCGCACCGCCTTCCCCTCGCTGCGCCTCCTGCACGCCGTCAGAGGGTAAGACGCGGCAGACGCAGCCCCTGAAGTCATTCTGAGTGGG